>PVIW01011923.1:0-34817 GCA_004026585.1 Noctilio leporinus | reverse complement strand
CCTTCAGTGGTCAGGGGGAAAGGGGTTTGGGGGAGGGGGGAGACAGAGGCAAGGAAGGGGAGCAGCTTAGACAAGAACCTAGTATAAAGGAACCATGGACATGGACAACAGGTGGGATTGACTTTGGGGGGAATGGGTGGGTGGGGAGGGGGACAGAGGGGAGCAAAAAGGGGATGGATGTAATACAACAACAATAAAAATTAAAATAAAGAAAAAAAGAAAAAAAGGAAAAAGAAAAGAAAACAATCTCCTGGAGCTCTAAGCCACCTGCTAAAAGGCTTCCTGCCTGTATGATACAGTTTGAGAACAAAACCTGCTATAGAGCATTCTGTAACCTGCTCTGAACTAGGTATGGGCTAAGCTGTTCTAGTACTGCATTCTTTGTGCATGGAGCTAACTCAGCAAGTAATGGGACAATAAGTGACCCATGTGAAGTTGTGCCTGCTCAGACTTACATCAAAAGATGGGCTAGTAATTTCCAAGTACCAATTTCTCTTGATCGCTCACTCCCTATCTCCCTCTCTCTCCACATTGTCCTCCCTCCCTCCCTCCCTCTGTGTATGTGTCTTTTTGAAAAAATAACACTGAAAATGTAGTAAGAGGATGAAAATTATACTCCCCAAATTCTTCTCCCCTCTGGGAAAATACTGCATATGTTTCGAAGGTATAAAATTCTTATACAGACACTTGCTCTGGGAATTACAAACCTTAAGAGGTGTCCTGGAATAGTTGGTCAACTACCTTCTAAGGAACACGGATGCAATTAGTTGCTTTTGTTTTTCTAGTCAGGTAGGACTAGAGCAGAATCGCCAGGTCAACAGAGGGGATGCTGAGTCCAGCTGCCCATGTCCTCCCACTCTGCCTCTCTGCCAGAGCATTTGGTGTCTTCCTTAAACACTCAATTGAAAAGTCTGGTGTATTTTTAAAATATTAGTTTGAAGGAGTGCCAAGACATTAGCTTGCCAGGGATCCCATACATCCGGCTGACACCCTAGACCTCAGGGGTTTGCCATCTGGGAGATCTGACTGGTTCATACTATGGACATAGCATTCTCCCTGAAGGCAGTTTTTCAACTTGGTAATTCAAGTATGTCATGGTTTCAGACCTCCCTCTTGAGGAGTGAGTGGTAATTTGGAAGATCTTGGAACAAATCTATACTTTAGATGTAAAAGAGGAAGCAAGACTTCTCTGCAGTTGCTCAGCTGGTTTTCACTGAACAATGAGACTAAAGTTACTAAACTACAGGTTTCTATTGCCCCAGGCATCATCTCATTCTGACCAAGATCAGCCACACCCCACCCCACCCCACCCCACTCCATCCCTCCCATGACTTGGCTCCACATAGAGAATCTCTGGGCTAACATACCTGATACTTAGGAAGGCAGGTAGCTATAGGTGAATGGACAAGGGCCTAGAAAATGAAACAATTTCTCAGAGATGTCGGTGACGCAGCCAGGGCATGAGTGAGGTGCTCTCTAGCATGCTTAAATGTGACTGGCCTTTGTGCCCAGTCCATTTGTCTGAGCTCCCTGGACTAGAATAAAGCCCCCAAACCTTACAGAAACTATGCATTCACAACAAATCCAAGCCAGAATTCAAGAATTCTGCTCTATGTCATTTTCCATTCCTACCACCAAGTTACCTAGCTCTATGGCTATAATTCATGACTTATGTATCTATCTGCTTTTAACATGGACATGTCATTTGTTTATCCCTTTTCCCTTCCTCAAAGGTCAGGTTCAGAGCAGAGCTCCAGGCACAGCAACAGTGAGTGCTAGAAGTTCATATTTATAACAAACCCAGTCTGCACCCTCTGCCTCCCCACAGCCAACCCCGGGCCCCTCTGCTATGAGGCATCCCCTTGTGCTTTGGTCAAATTTTTCACTAAAATAAAAAGTGAACTCAGTGCATTACAGTTGGTCTTTGTTTAGGCAATATAAATGACATTTTGCCAAAATTATAATGGAAATTTGGCATCAGCCTTAGATATTTTTGAAATGAGGGAGTGTTCGTGTGCATATACTTGCATGTGAGTGCTTGGTCCTCAATCAGTGTCACTAGTTGCTCGAATGTTCTTGAACACCAAATAAATATAAGAGAAGTTATCCTGATTTGGTCTGCATATGAGGTTGGGATTGTTTTATTTAGATAAGAGAATTCTGAAGAAAGTCACCATTAAGTAATAAAGTAGAAAAAGAAAAAAAAAAAAACAATTTAATTGCTGAATGAGATTTTTATATTGATGAAAATAAAATTTTGGAAGAGGTTATATTGAAAGAGGATATGCCCTGGCTGGTACCACAGTGAATAAGGTGCTGGCCTGTGAACCCAAATGTCACTGGTTTGATTCCTAGCAAACCAGCTAACATGGCACATAACCAGGTTGCAAGCCAGGTCTGTAGCTGGAAGCAGGTGAAGGGCAGCCATACAATGACGTTTCACTCCCTCTCTGCCTCTCTCCCCCTCCCCCCCCCCTCTAAAAATAATAAATAAAATCTTAAAAAAAAAAAAAGAGGATATATAATCTTCTCTAAGGGTCATTAAAATTAAGTTTATTAGTTATTAGATAGCTTAGTACTTGTCCTAACCAACCCTTCTCCTATTTTTAGTTGAAGAAAAAAAAACAATAATGGTTCTTCTAGCTTTAATCTATATATTTTCTATGCATTTATAACTAAGTGCAAACTGATTGCATTCGAAGATTTCTCTTAATATATTATTTATGGGAAAAGCTAGTGTGGACAAATACAAAAGAATTTGTTTTAAAGATTTTATTTATTTACTTTTAGAGAGAGAGAAAGGGAGGGAGAAAGAGAGGAAAGGAAACATCAAAGTGTGAGAGAAACAGCAATTGGTTGCACAGTTGTCCCTTGTATGCCTCCCAACTGGGGACCCAGCCTACAACCCAGGCATATGCCCTGACTGGGAATCAAACCTGAGACCTTTTGGTTTGTAAGCTAGCATTCAATCTGTTGGCCCACACCAGCCATGGCAAGAATTTTTAAATGTATTTGTTTTACATATAATTATATTAAAGGAACCACATTTTAAAAACCAAGCACATTGAAGAAAATTTGGGAGAAAACTACATCTCAGCATTTTTTAGACACTTGAAAATTGTTTATATTTTTTAAGTTATATCTCTTTCTATCAGTTCTATCAGTTCTAATCCATAGTCATACTCTATTGGAAAGGAAGTGAGTAGAACCCTTGGCATGTCCTGCAGGGTTTATCTTCCTTGCTTAGCCTCCCATTAAAAACAAAGTCTCATTAGAAACAGACCTCAGGATTCATAAGCAGATTGTTCAATAAGTGATCTTGGGGAAATTGTTTAGCTACTTGGAAAAAGAGTGTAGTTAGATCCTTACTTTACTGTATTAACGAAAATAAATAAATGTCCAAAATAAAAACATAAAAGATCTGGCTAGTTAGTCTATGGACCAGGAAACCAATTATAAATAAAACATGAGAACTATTACAGAAAAGATTAATGTCCACACTGTAAGTATTAAAAAACCTTTGTTGGTTAAACATACTCACATACAAACTACAAGATAAATGACATACCAGAGAAAATCTAGTATAGCTATATGAAAAATGGCTATTGTTGTTAAAATTGGTTTTTCAAATTAATAAGGAAAGAAAGGAAAACCTCATCAATAGGAAAATAGATATAGGACATAAATGAGTAATTCCAGGGAAAAAAGTACAAAGAAGAAATAAAATATGAAAAAAAGGTTTAGTTTCACTATTTATTTAAAAACAACAGAAGAAAATTGGAAAGTAATTCACTGAGCTACCATTTTCAAAACCCAGCACATTGATTAATATGTAAAGAAGAATAATACAACAGTAGCAAGGATATGGGAAGATTGTGTGGGGGTCTAGAATCAGTCACCCCTGGATGTGCCTAGGTGGTATGCAGATTACTTTGAGCTGAAGGCAATTTTTGCTTCAGGCTCAGGAGAAACTTCTTTTCCCATTCTTTCCTTAATTACCTAAAAGAATTTGAATAGAAGGCCTCACCTATAATAAGAGATTAACAGGGCAAATTTGTATTTTCTGAACATCTGCTGTTCTTGTCATCCTGCAATGACCCTGTGAAGCTGCCAAGGTGCACTGCCTCACCTCTAACCCAGGATGTCTTACAACTTCAGTCCCCCTGTCTCTCTCTGAACCTCTCTCTGTGCAGGGTCTCTGACTCTCTCACCTATATGGTGTTCCCATGAGCATGATATTAAATTTGACTTTTCTCTTGTTACTCTGCCTCCTGTTGATTTGATTATTTGGCCAGCCAAAAGAACCACAGGAGGAAGGGATTTTTTCCCTTTACTCAATTGTCACTATCTATCTAACTGGTGAGTGTGAAATGGATACCTTTCTGGATGGCAGTTGGGTGATATGAACCAACAACCTTGAAGCATACTAATTTGATTCTGCAACCTCACTCCTAGATTTGTGATAGGAAGATAATGTCTCCACTAGGATAGTTATCTCATCATGGTTTAAATAGAAAAGAAAAAAAAAAAAAAAAGAACTGGTAATAATCTAAAAGCCTAAAAAGAAAGCATTTATATATCAATACTTATATAGCTATAGACTAAAACAGTAGTCATCAAAAATCATTCTGCAAATGAATATGTGTTGGCATGAAGTGACTGATGTTGTGCCAAGACTAAAAATCGTGTGTGAGGTATGGCAGTATTAAATACATTGTGTGTGTATGCTAAAACATGCAAAACAAAACGCCACCTCTGAGAGTGAAAGTTTGCTTTTTGTTTCTTTGAATTTTTTTCTGTTGCTTTCTGAAATTCTGTCTGTACTGTGCATGTAATACATACTAGGAAAAAAGATCATTTTATAATAATAAAAAGGAAGGAAGTCACCCTAATCTAGGTTACGGTGCAACTATCTCTAGTCAGAAGTGTACTAGTGAGCCCTGGCTGGTGGCTCAGTGAATAAGGTGCCGGCCTGCGAACCCAAGCCAGGGCACATAACCAGGTTGCAAGCCAGGTCTCCAGCCAGGTCCCTAGCTGGAGGCAGGTGAAAGGCAGCAACACTCATGTTGCTCTCCCTCTCTGCCTCTCTCCCTGCCTTTCTCTCTAAAAATAATGAATAAAATATTTTAGAAAGAAAAAAAAAGAAGTGTACTAGTGATCCCATAATTATTTTAAACAGCTTTGAAATCAAAAGCAAATCCTTGAGCTGCCAACAGTGCCCTGCTCTTGACTCCTGAGCTTCCATTATCTCTGGCTACCTTTCTATAAGGTGTGGGTGATCCTCATTTGCTCCATGCACCAAGTGCTGAGCCAGGAGAGTTAAGTTCTTAACCAGCCAAAAAGGAGGTGTCTGAAGACCTGCATGCAATGATAGACTGTGCGATGTCAGGAAAATGCATGTATAAAATATATGCTTGCCTGCCCTGTCTGCCCTGTTATTTATAGTTGTTACAATCAGAACCTTCCATATGGTAGCAACTGAGGAATTATTAAGGAATCAGTTAATTAATAGAATTTGTACAGCCACTTGCAAGAAAACTACCAAATGAGAAACTGTAAATCAACAAAGAAGTTTTCAGTAGTAATCACTTGCCTTTGTCCTGTGTCCATTTTTCTATTTGTACATTTCTTAATTTGAAAACCCAGTTTTAACAATAACTATTTTTCACATATGTTACAAAGATTTTCCCTAGTATATTTTTAATTTTTTCTGCATGCATGTAAATACCCATTTGTGATTGCCCAAATTCAAGGTATATATCAACATTTAGAGAAGACTACCCAGGCAGGAAAGCAGCAGAGTATTTCATTCTATTCCTTCCCTTTGGAAGTATGTGGGGTTTTTTTGTTTGTTTTAGGTTTTCCTAACATTTTTAATTAGTGACTTCATCTGACAGGTAATAAGCATGTTCTTGTTTGTTTGTGAGGGTCAGGAGGTGGTAGCTTTCTATTATATCATCTTAGGAAAAAGGGATTGTTTAAAGTCACTTGCAGTGATATATTGTTATATGGCCTTGATTTGTAGGACATGGGAGTATAATGGACAAAGAGTAAACACAGGATGAGGATGTTTCCTTCACCCTGAATTGTTCAGTGATAAAATAGCACACTGAGTGACAGCAGCTGGTGACACAGAGCTAAGCATTTACATATTTAGATTGTGCCCCATTTTGGGGTCTATGAGAAATCTGTATGCAACAAAGGAGGTCTAGCCCCAGGGACCCCTCTCTTTGGTAGGTATTGGGGGTAGAGTCCTGTGGAGTGTTACATGGGACTGTTGAAATCAGGGTTAAGTTTTCCAGCCTACTTTGAAAAAAATTATACTCACATTAATAATTTGAATATATCTAAAGAGGTCACACATGAGGAAACAGTGAAGGGTCTGGACTTAGACCTGATTCAAATCTTTGCTTTGATTCTTATTAGAGGTGTGGCCTTCATCTCAATGAATTTCAGTCCTCAAAGTTATAAAATTGGAATCAAATTATATACAATAAAGTATTCATAAGGTTCATAGAACTTTATGATGCATTTTCAAATATTCTATCTCATTTGATTTTTTCAAATATCCAACAAGGAAGATACTATCCCCAACTTACAATTGAAGAAATTGAGGCTCAGAAATTGAAATACCTTGTTCTAAACCACATAAGATAAGGACACCAATCTTTGGCTCTTTTCACAAAAGTTCAGAAAATATATTTTGACCAACTAGCAATAGAGAAAATGGGTGAAAAGGAAGTTGGGGAAAATATGGTTGTCCGTCAGCAGCCTAGGCAGCACTCCTCATTTTGACTAAGTCTGCGTGTCTAGTCAGGGTGACCTATCATTTGCCAAGTCCCCTCCTGCCAGCTCTGCTCTGGACCGTGAAGCCCTGTAAATGGAGTGGCCCCCAAGAGGATCTCAGAGAAAAGAGGAGTTAGCTGGTCAGAATGGGCCTCTCTCTGCTGACCCCAGCAGCAAGTCAGCCTGGGCTGAGCTGAGAAAGTGGCAGGTAGGCTGCATAGAAAGCCTTCATGTGTCCATGACTGTGGCCTTCAACTTACAGACATGAACTGAATCTAAATGGGACAAATCAATGAGAAACTACAGGAAGAGAATTCTATATATCAGCACTAATAAAACTGTGTGAGTGGAAGATGATCTTGATTGTGTAACAAACACTAAATACAATGTGAGATTAAGGTTTCGGTCTAATCTATTGTACAATGGAAACCAACAAAGTAGGAACTAATTCCTTGAAACTGACTTTGCTTTTTGCATTCCAGGGTTGTTTCACAGCACTGGTCTGAATCATTAGCTCATTTTATTACCTGTAGGGTCTTTTCACCCTCCACTGGGTCTTTTTCTGCCAAACTCTGCCTCATATTATAATTCAGGAGCTTTGAGAAACATGAAATTTATGAGCTGGGATTTTTCTAGTTGTAGAATGAAATGTTCTCAATTTCAGTTTGAAAAACTGCTTCAAAATAACTTTGGGAGGTAAATTTTATGATGAGAGACAATATTCATGATGAATTCTTCCCAGGGTCAGTGTCCATGCTTCAAGTCTGAAATTCCCATTCTAGATTCAATTCTCTTGATAACATTAGACTTCAAAGCTTGAACTCTAGCACTTCTGGTCAAGATTGAGGCATAGGTAAACACAGTCACCTCGTTGCACAACTACAGCAAGAATTAGAATGAAACTACAAAACAAATAGTGCTCATAAATGCCAGAATTTTGAACTATATGGAAGTCTGACAATTAAGGATGTAAGGAAGCCACATTCATCCAGACAGGTAGGAAGGGGGACACATAGAACAGGTTGTCCCACACCCACATGTGGTAAATAAAAATTGGGAGACATACCTCAGGAGTGAAGAATCCCAGCCCCAGACCAGACCACCTAGCCCAGGGTTGCAGCACCAGGAAAGTAAATCCCCATAACTTCTGGCTATAAAAACCAGTGGGGTTTGGGCTGGTGTAAGTACCATGGGATTCACAGGAGACTCCTCTTAAAAGGCCTGCAACAGACTTAGGACTTAGGCAGACCCACTCCCTCTGGGATTCAGTAACGGGGCAATAACTAGAAGGGCACCAGTGACATATGGGGAGAAACTGAAGTGACTAACATCAGGAAGGCCCCAGGAGACAGCTTTCCCCAGGCAAAACCCCAGGGGCCAGGTAGTAGCATTGTCCCCTCTAGGAGCCATCCCCCACATAGAGCCACAAAATGGTGACATGGGCTTGTCCCAATATGGTGATTTCTGAGACTCCATCCAATACAACTTACAGGTGAGCTTTTCTACAATAGGCCATGCTACTAAGGCAGAGAGTCAAAGCAGCACTACCTAATCCACAGAAAGAAACACAGAGAGGCTGCCAAAATGAGGAGACAAAGAAATATGGCACACATTAAAGAACAGAACAAAACTCCAGAAAAAGAACTAAATGAAATGGAGATAAGCAATCTATCAGATGCTGAGTTCAAAACACTGGTCATTAAGATGCTTAAGGAACTCGTTTGGTACTTCAGCAGCATAAAATGACCCAGGTGGAAATGAAGGTTACATTAAGTGAAATAAGGAAAAATCTACAGGGAAAAAACAGTGGAAGGGATGAAAACTGGAATCAAATCAATGATTTGGAACATAAGGAAGAGAAAAGCATTCAATCAGAACAATAAGAAGAGAAAAGAATTAAAAAAACATGAGGATAGGCTGCTGAGCCTCTGGAACATCTTCAAACATGACAACATGTGAATCATAGGGGTGCCAGAAAAAGAAGAGAAAGGGCAAGAAATTGAAATTGTATTTGAAAAAAATGAGAGAAAACTTCCCTAATTTGGTAAAGGAAATAGACATATAAGTCCAGGAAGCACAGAGAGTCCCAAACAAGCTAGACCAAAGAGGACCACACCAAGGTACATCAAAATTAAAATGCCAAAGGTTAAAGATAAAGAGAAAATCTTAAAAGCAGCAAGAGTAAAGAAGAGAGTTAACTACAAAGGAGTTCCCATAGGACTACAAGCTGATTTCTCAAAAGAAACTTTGCAGGCAAGAAGGGACTGGCAAGAAGTATTCAAAGTGATGAAAAGCAGGACCTACAACCAAGATTACTCTATCCAGCAAAGCTATCACTGAGAATGGAAGAACAGATAAAGTGCTTCCCAGAGAAAGTAATGCTAAAGGAATTCATCATCACCAAGCTATTATTACATGAAATATTAAAGGGACTTATTTAAGAAAAAAAAATCAAAACTATGAACATTAAAATGGCAATAAATTCACAACTTTTGAATTTAAAAAGCAGACTAAGTAAACAAGTAGAACAGGAACAGAATCATAATTATGGAGCTCATTTTGAGGGTAATCAGCTGGGAGGGGGATGGGGAAAATTGGGGGAAGGCACAGGGATTAAGAAGTACAACTTAATAGGTACAAAATAAACAGGGGGATGTTAGCCAAAGAAATTAGATTCATGACCCATGAACATGAACTAAGTGGGGAAGTGGGAACTGCTGGAGGGAATGAGGGTACCAGGTGGAGGGAGCAAAGGGGAAAAACTGTAATACAGATCAATAGAATATATTTTTTTAATTAAAGCTTAAACTCCAAAGTGAGATGGAACTTGGTTTTAATCTCAGCTCTGTGAAATCTCAGATGAATTAACTTCTTTATGCTAAGTTTCCTCATCTGTAAAACAGTGACAACTACTGAACTTACCTCATTATTATGAAGATTTAAATGAAATAGTGCGTGCACATTGCTTAGTGACTCCTGACAAAGTCATCATCCAAGGATGTTACTGCTATCATTCATCAAGTATTTATTTCCTGCCATGTGTGCCAGACATGGTGCTTCAGTATGCAGTAGCAGTAGATAGTTCTCATGAGGCTGGTTCCCAGTGCCTGATATGTGGTAAGCACTGAAGATCACTTAGATTTTGATAAAACATGTCAATGAGAGGAACTGCTAAAGAATTCAACTCCAAACAGAAGTCTTATCTACAAAATCAGTTCCCACCTAGGAAAGTCAATTGATTTGGGGTAATCTCCTCTATTTGTAAAACATTCCAACCACTTCATTTTAAAAAGGCAACAAACTAATAGACAAGAAATTCACAGAAATACAATAATGAGAAAAGGCGAATTCATCAAAAGGATGTAAGAACAAGATCCTTATGCTTTCTACTCTTATGAATTTTTCAAACTTTCTGTGAACATGTATTACTTTAATAATTATTTTTAAGTTATTGTTTTTATCTTGCAAAAGCCTCCCTATAACTAGGACCTAAAATGCTTATACGTTGAACAGCTGTCCTCCTCCACAAACCCTCAGCTACAAGTATTTGCATGTCCACACTTTGTCACAAACTTCCTGCAAAAGAAAAGGCCTATGTGGCCACTTTAAAGACAAAGTCGTGGCAGGCCATTTGTGGGTTTAATCACCCCTATTAAACAAGGAAAGGAAAGAAATGGGAGGTTTGGTTATAGGTCATAAGTCAGTTAGTTAGGTGGGGTTTGCTGCCTGGTTCCCAGAATAACTGTTAATTCCCTTAAAGCTTATCAGAAAATTGCTTACTCATTTTTACCAGGGAATGCATTCATTTCTTCCCAGAATGAGGTTGTAAATTAAATCAGACCCAGAAGAGGTTTGGGACCATTATTCTTTCACATCTTCCAGTGTTTTTCTTCTGACAGTTCTTACTTTGATGAAGGCTCCCTTTCCACCCGACCCAGAAACCTGGCCATGAATCTCTCCCTTGCACTTCCTGTTTGAATCACCAAGTCCTGGGTCCCATCTCTTGAATAAATCTTTCAACCCAGTCCCCTCTTTTCCAACTACCTCAGTCGAGGACCTAACTGGTTATTGCACACATACAGTTTTGGGATAACTTTGCTTAAATTGGTCTGTAAGCATCTGAGTCCAAACAGCCTGGTCCAGACTCATTGTTTCTGTATTACTGAAAAGTATTCCTGATACTGGACTTCCTCATTCCCAATCATGGAGACCTTCACTTTATTCTTTAGTCACATACACATTATGTAATATTATTTTTTCATGAGTTCTTTAAAAAGATGATTTATAATCATGGGGGAAAGATTTAAATTCTGATAAGTGAAGGTTAAAAGAGTATCAAAGCCATCAAATCAAAATGAATCTGATGTTTATATATTGTAAGAGTACTGAAAGAACTGTTAGAAATTTAATTTAGGACTTCCTGTGTAGTTTGGAGTAAAAAATAAAAGATCATGGTGGGGCCCAAGCAGCCTCTCCCACCACAGGTAGGTTGACCATGTTTTCCTAGTGGCCTGGGATAGTTCCAGGTCATCGTGCCTGTTGTCCTAGAATAATTATTTTTTATCCAGCTTGGGCAATAAATTATATAGACACCAGACTTAGAATGGCTATCTCGTAATTTCCTCTATTGTTCTGGTTAAAACAAAACAAAAAGCAACCCTTTGCTTGGGAAGGACCCATCTATGGTATTCAAGTAGGATTATATCCCCTATACTGCTACTCCCCCAATTTCTATGCCGCATAGATGGATACACACCTCCAGCCTGGCCAATTAGAACACTGCTTATTTTGGACCACAGTTTAGAGATAAGCATGTGACCCAAATGGCAAATCACAGTTCTTCCTGGGACCATCTTTCAGAAGCTACCATTAAAATTTTTCTTCTATCTGGGTTTGCTCAGCTGGTCAGAATATGAGTGTTGGGGTCCCAGTAACAACTTTTCTGCCATGTGGGGACAGCCTGTTTCACAGCAAGAGAGGTACAATGATATCACTGAGCCCCTAGATCCAGCTACACCCCAAGTCAGCTGCATTCCAGAGTCCCCAGTTCAACAACAACAAAAATGACCTTTTAAAAAATATTCTTACAATTAAAATAGTCCTAATTATATGCTCTCTCTCTCTCTCTCTCTCTCTCTCTCTCTCTCTCTCTCTCCAGCTTCTCCTAGTATATAACATGAGTCCCCCCACCAAAAAATTGAACATTATATGGAATCCCATAAAAGGAGATGTTTCCATTCTTGAGATTTCTCTGATGGAAAATAGAACACAGATAACACACTTAATGATACTTATTAACTAAAAGTAAATCATTGTTGCAATTATAACTGCAAGGGAGTAATCAGAGAATCTGAGAAACAGCTCTTACAGAATACAAGGGACTCTCAGAAAAGGAAGAGAAGAAAGCTTATTGCATATTTAAGCTCTTTCTGACTGAGCAACCTGCAGCAAGCACGATTCCTGGTCATATGTGGCTTGTCCATCAGATGCTGTTTAATTCTCACCTTCTTTTAGACCGCACCCCCACCCCCCCGCCACAGATGCAGGAGTGAGTGTGGGTTAATGTTCTGCACTGAGGTGTGATGGCAGTTTTGCACATCACCTAGTAATTTTTGAGCTGAAAATGTAATTACTTTTAGGTCACCTAAAAATATCCCTGAGTCAAAAGACCAGCTTCCAAGTGCAAGATATCTGCTGCCTCTTTCTGTCCAGTTTTGCTTCCATAATTCAGTTTCCAACCAGACCCTTGAGAGATTTTTATAAGATGAAAATCTGATAGAATCATGACCTTACGTAAAGTCCCTCGGGTTCCTGCGTTCCTTTCTCCACTGTCTTCTATCTGCACCAAGCTATCCACAGCTCCGGGAACCCCCTGGGTCCTGCCTCTGGGCCTCTCAAGTTCCTTTCTCTGCTCCCCTTCCTTCTCCCCTGTCCTGCCAGAAAAAACTCTTATTCTGGCTCCTCTCCTCAAGAGCTTCTCCTGGGTCTCCCCACGCAGGGTTAGGAAGGCATTTTCTGCTCTGGGCTCTCACAGCATTCCCCCAGTCCTCTAACAGCACACGCACTCCTTCAGTGGAATTGCTTGCTCTCCTATTCCCTCCCTTGCTAGATCCTGAGTCCCCCAAGGGCAGAGGATATATCTTCCTCTTTTTTTTTTTTTTTAAATGAATGAAAGGTTTTTTGGGTTTTTTTTTTTAAGATTTTTTTTTAAATTTCATTATTTCTAGAAAGAGGGGAAGGGAGAGAGGCAGAGAGGGAGAGAGACATCAATGTATGGTTGCCTTTCACCTGCCTCCAGCCACAGATCTGACTGGAGACCTGATTTGCAACCTTGTTATGTGCCCTGGCTGGGGAATCGAACCTGCCACCTTTGGGTTCGCAGGCTGGCGCCTTACCCACTGTGCTATCAGCCAGAGGCAGAGGATATATCTTCTTAATCTTTGTAGCTTTTGCACTTGGTCTAGTACATCACATGGCCATCATTTAATAAATGTTTTTGGAATGTGTGAATAAATAAATGAATGTATGAGTGAATAAATGAATAATAAATTGAGCAAAAGAAGCCAACCATAATAGGATGATTACATTGGGGTTTCTCTTACACATTTCCAAGTTCTTCATGTGAAGTCTTCAATTGCTAATTTCCTGCCTTCCCCATGAGAAGGGAAGTTTATGAAGCTCTTTAGGGTTTGGGAATAAAGTGCTGTTCATCTTTCATTGTACTTGAATGTCATAGTTGATTTGCCAGAACTGTAGGGACTCCAATCTGATTTAGATGAGATACTTCCTAGACACTGAGTTAGGCAATATATGAGACGATATATGTAAAGTGCATGCATGGCACAAGTAGGCATTAAGAATATTAACTATTGCTATCATTATTTAAAAATCATGTTGTTGGATATGTAGCAGCAGTAGAGCATAGAGGTTTGATAACACAAGGTTTGGGATTTAGATACTGTTTCTAACACTTACTGGTTGTCAGTCTTGAAAAAGTAACAATGATTTCTGAGTCCTAGTTTCCTAATCTGTAAAATAGAGATATATTCATTTCATAAGTATGTATTGATTGCCTTCTCTTGTCAAGATTTGTTCTAGGTGCCTGGGGTCCACATTGAACAAAGGAAAGATCTTTGCCTTCAAGGGATTTACACTTACCAAAATAAAAGGTATCAAAACAGATAAACCATGTTAACAATTTTGATGGTGGTAAGTGCTGTGACTGAAAGGACTGCAATTTTAAATAGGGTGGCCAGGCCAGGCTGGATTGAAAAAAAGACATTTGAAGGAAGACCTGAGAGTGGAAAGAGAGTGAGCAGAGAAAAAATGAGTGAGGAGCCAGGGAGGGAGTGTGGGCGCAGGAAGGAGGCAAGTGTGGCCGAGAGAGAAGCTGGAGAGTTGGGGACCAGGCAGTCAGAGCCCTGGCAGGTCCCACACAAGGACTTTGAGTGAAAGCCCATGGGACGGTTTGAGTAGAGGCACAGGACATGCTGACTTCTGTGCTGGGAATGGCTGAGCCAGGACATGGGTGGAAGCAGGGAGATGGTATTTCAGGGTAAGTGGTGAAAAGGACTCTAGTAGCCTGTGATCATCTCTCAGAAAATGTATTATAATGTACTTATTTTATTAGAATTGGCAGCTGCTGGAAAATTATTATACTTAATACACAAATCTATGTTACCTCCAATCTAAATGGCAACTCATTATCGTGTGCAGAGCATGACATTAGAAGAGGCGGGGGGGGAGGGTACGGAATTAAGGATGACTTTCCCTTTTCTTTGGTATGGGCAACAGGAAGGATGAGATTCCCATGAACTAAAAAGCCTAAGACTATGAGGAAGGTTTGTGGTAGGGGCAAGCAAGAGATCCATTTTGAATATGTTACACTATAGATGTGTGATGTTGAAGACAATAACAGAACCTGTCTCAAGATTACTCTGAGGATTAAATTAATTAGTATACATAAGCATTAGACAATATTCCTGTCAGTTGTTGCTCAATAAATGCTAGACTTCAACCTAAGCTATCTCCTATCATGAAATTGTAAATATGGAACTTATTTTTACATACACATGTACATATACTATACATGTTTTCATAAAACCATGTGAATGTGTATGTTCTTTATCCCTTTTCTCTGGTGCATTGATGAGTGCTCCATCCTCACAGGATAATAATATACAAACAAGCAAGAAACCACTTAGGAATAGAATAGATTACTTCTCAAAATGTTTTTGTTTTTAATCAGACCTGACAAACTAGGAACACTCAGATCTAGGCTATAAAAATGAAATTATATTTTTGTGTTTGTTACCTGTAACAAACAGTGAAACAGAATATTTTGATGTGGCTGCTTAAAAATTCAGTTACTATGTAACAACATGTTTATTACAGTGAAGTGTGGGGGGTGTCTCTCCATTTACCCTCTTGTTCTCTGAACCACACCAAGTTAGGCTTAATAGAGGGGATTTTGGATAAGGTTAAATATAAGAAACTCTCTTAAAGCAAAATCCAAACAAAACTGCAGAGTTAAGCCAAGTGGTAGCAACTCTGGAAGTCTTTGACAAGAGGTTAAAAAAAAAGACAGAGATGCTAAATGGTCTAAAATTAAGACATCCTAGTACCAGACTCTACTGGACACAGCTCAAGAGCCACACGGAGCCCATGCCCCACAGACATTGTCACCCTTTTTTGAGTTTTAATGAGGTTGCCTGTTTGGTACATTCATAATTTTTAAAACTACTGAATTTTTATCTTATTTTATTTTATTTTTAAAAAAGATTTATTATTTTCGCAGAGAGGGGAAGGGAGAGAGGCAGAGAGGGAGAGAAACATCAATGTATGGTTGCCTTTCACCTGCTTCCAGCTACAGACCTGGCTGGAGACCTGGTTAAAAAACTACTGAATTTTTAAAGCTGCTGAATTTAAAGCTAATAATTTTTTAAAAGATTTTATTTATTATCTCCAGAGAGAGGAAGAGAAAGGGGCAGGGAGAGAGAGAAACACCAATGTATGGTTGCTCTTCACCTGCCTCCATCCATAGACCTGGCTGGAGACCTGGATTACAACCTGGTTATATGTCCTGACTAGGGAATCAAACCAGCAACCTTTGGGTTCGCAGGCCAGTTCCTTATCCACTGTGCTACCAGTCTGGGCTAAAGCTAATGATTTTTGAAAGCTATTAAATTAACTAAAAAGTTAATATTTTAAAAGTACTTTTATATGTGCATATAGAAATACATAGTTTGAGGAGATACAGTCTTTGTTTTATATAAACATCATATATTTTAAGCAATGAAAAAATTTTATAATGATGATATATGTGTGATATATTACAAAAAGTAAAATAAACAAATGAATGCTTGTGATACCCAACTTAAGAAATAAAACAAAACAGATGCCTTCCTTCCTCCTGCTCTGCTGAATTTGGCCTTCTATGTCCCTTTGCTTACCTTAAATTTTATTGTATGTATCTATACATAAGAATTTAAATTTGCAGCCATGGCTGGTTGCACAGTGAATAAGGCACCTGCCGAGAACCCAAAGGTCGCTGATTCGATTCCCAGCCAGGGCACATAACCAGGTTGCAAGCCAGGTCTCCAGCCCCGTCCTTAGCTGGAGGCAGGTGAAAGGCAACCATACATTGATGTCTCGCTCCCTCTCTGCTTCTCTCCCTTCTTCTCTCTCTAAAAATAGTAAATAAATCTTTGGGGGGGAAAAGAATTTAAATTTGCAAGTTTTTTTGTTTGTTAGTTTGTTTTTACCTTTCCATATAGGTAATTGTGCTATTGTTATTTTTCTGCAACATGCGTTTTTCACCAACATATTTATAAAATAAATAAATCCCAGTTGAAATTTGTAGCTCTTATTCAATTGTCTTCACTATTCTATAGTAATGCCATTATGTGAACAGATAAAGATGTATTTTTTCTTCATTCATGGGACATTTGGGGGATTTGCAGTTTTTTGCCTTTTTTTTTTTTTTTTAAGATTTTATTTATTTATTTTTAGAGAGAGAAAGATAGGGAGAGGAACACCAAAGTGCAGTTGCCCCTTGCACACCCCCAACTGGGGACCTGGCCTGCAACCCACGCATGTGCCCTGACTGGTAATTGAACCTGAGACCCTTTAGTTCACAGGCTGGTGTTCAATCCACTAAGCCACACCAGCCAGGGCTGCAGTTTTTTACTTTGAGCAACAATGCTATTGTGAATATTCTTGTCTCCTGGTGCACATATCCAAGTTTCTTGGACATGGACCAAGGTTGCACATATATCAGAGACGTGTACCAAAGGTGGGATCAGCATGTTAGATGTTTATCAGGTACCCTCACAGGTTGGTAAAAATGTCAAGCTCTGACACGTCCACCAAAAGGATACATTATTAATTATTAATAGGAAATCCCTTAACCTCGAGCTATTTAGTGAGCATTCTGTTTGAGCCCCCCTTTCCCCTTACAAGAGGCATGCTCGGGCTGGTGGCAAGGCCTTTGGCTTTCCATGAGAAGGCCTCTGAGGCACTGAGAGCCACGCAGTTGAGAAAAACTCCCTTTAGCAGGCCGAGTTACCTAGATCTAGCCTGGGCTCCAGCTACTACTTCTAACTACACCACTAGTACCTTCCTGCCACACACCTGTGTAATTGCAGTGCCACTTGGTGGCAGTGACCAGATGAGACAAGCAAGTCCATTCCAGACCTAGGAAGGGTTGTGTAAAATGCTCCATTCAATTTAGTATAAATGCCACATTCCTTTCAAAACTATTTCCATGTTTTAATTCTGCCACAGACTTAGGAAGGTGTAAATATTGTAAATATCTTCTCTGAGACTGTGATTCGTCTCATCACTTACTTTATGGTATCTTTTGATCACGAGAAGTTCTTAATTTAAGGCAGCTAGATTTATCAATGTAGTTAATTTTATTTCCTTTACAATTTGTGCTATTGGGATCTTATTTAAGATATCCTTTCTTACCTTGAGGGTAAGAAACATTTTGCCTAATGTTTTGCCTATGACACATTTTTTAAAGCTTTATTGAGATATATGAGATTCATCCATTTAAAGATTATAATTCACTGATTTTTTAGTATAGTCACATAGTTATACTATCACCACAAATGGTCTAATTTTAGACCATTTGTATTGTCCCTCAAAATAAAATTTCTGGTCCTTAGCCATCACTCCCCATTCTTCCTTACTTCCCACCTCCAGCATATATCCCTAAGCAATCACTATTCTGTTTTTTAAATAGTTCTGTGTATTCTGGACATTTCACATAATGGAATCATGTAATAGGTGGCTTTTTGTGACTGGCTTCTTTCACTTAGCATGATGTTTTGAGGTTTACCTCTGTTGTAGTTTGTATCACTACTTCAGGCTTTTTATGGTATGGATGCACTATATTTTGTTTATCCATTCATCAGTGATAGACATTTGGTTTGTTTCTACTTTTGCCCTATTATGAATACTACTGCTAAGTACATTCATGTATAAGTTTTTATGAGGACTTATATATTTCATTTTTTAGGAGGTGTATACCTAGGAGTATGTATGGTGGGTCATATGGTAATTCCATGTTTAACTTTTTGAAAAATTGCCAGACTTTTTTATCACAATGTCTACACCATTTTCATTTCTACCAGCAACTCATGAAGGTTACAAGATCTCAAAATTTTCCTCACTACTTATTTCTATATTTCTTGTAATAGCCATCCTAGTGTGTAGGAAGTTATATACTACTGTGATTTTAATTTACACTTTCCTAATGACAAATTGTAATGACCATGTTTTCATGTGGCTTATGGTCTACTTGTATAATTCCTTCGGGAAAATGTCCAAATCCTTTGCCTATTTTTTAATTGGGTTATTTGTCTTTTTATTATAGCCTTTTAAGGGGTCCATGTATATTCTAAATACACAGTCTCAAGACATCTTAATTTCTTTTTTATATTATTCATTTCTATGTGTGTATATGCTACAAAGTAATTTTTTTCAAATGTCTTCTAGTTCAGTAATTCTCTCTTCAGCCATGTCTAATCTGCTACTTAAGAGACATAAGAGTATGACCAGGTATATGTTAAGTGATTCAAGAAAAAGGCTTCTTTGTACTAAACATATAATTGTAATTCAAAACTTAATTTGTAGAAATGCTGATATCAACTTGTCCAAACTACTTGAATAGTACTTTTAAGTTATACCTCAATTTAAAAATGATTAAAGGCTGAGACTCAGAACTTGCTACAAAAACTTAACTGATAGGATAAATAGGGTGAGATGGGGAAGGTAAAGCAAAGATTGTAGTAAGTTTAAATAGAGAGAAATGGTGACTCAATAAATGTACATGGAATCATCAATACATGAATAAATATGTGAATAGACGAACTTAATAAGGTAGTTTTTTACGTATAGCTTTGAAAAACCACTGTCACTATTTCGCAGTCAAATCTCATAGAATTCTGTACTTCATATGTTCTTTGGTTGCCATTTGTGACTAGTATCACTGCCTGTTGGGCCGAGCATTTTCCGTTCTTGCAATGTACAGAGAGTTTCCAGGCTGCCAGATTGTGAAGCACTGTTGTAACCAGGGAAACTTGGACAATCTCCTTTACTGATTTCTCACATTTCCATACTTGAGAACATGACTTTCTCTCTGCTAAAGTGATATTTCCTCATGACACTGAGAAGAATAATTTTCAGTCCTGTAATTTTTATGCCTTTCTGGCCAGTGGAGGTCAATATACTATAGAAATTGGTAAACCTATACTTGGAGGCACTGTTCTATTAATGTGCTTTTATAACATTGCTAGTCCTCTGGCAGATTGACAAGGAAAATGCAGAGAGACTTTGTTTCAATGTAAATTCCACAAATTTGAAATAGAAGATTAATTGTGATTTTCAGAGAAATGCTAATCTAGTCTTAAGACCCATTTCTTTTTTATAACTTGTACTATGCTTTATCAGAGGAGTGAGCTCATATTTAACATGACTATTTGTTCTATTATTTCTCTAATTGATAAAAATGGGCCAGAAGTTTAAAAAGCTTCTGAAATAAAAATAATTAAAATGTGTCAGAAATATAAGCACTCAAAAATGTAATTATAAATGGTAATCAGAAACTCAGTGCAAATATATAATTTGCATTTATATGCTTTGGTTTATGGTGATCTGCAAATGAGATAATTTCTTATATATAGCCTAAAAAGGAAATTATATATATATATATATATATATATATATATATATATATATACATATATATGGTATAATTAAATTACTAAATTGAATTTTATTAAATAATTTCTTTATTTTATCTTTTAATAAAGTGTTTTGAAATTTTGTCAATTAGTGGTATGAAGCCAGACCTTTCCCATTGTTTCCAAATAAAGAAAAGTGACTGCTATAGTAAACTAATGAAATTTTTCCAACACAAATAATGCATCTCAGGAGGAAACTAATGTATATATTGTCACTAAAAGTGGAGCCAATATTACCAAGACATCAGTAACCATTTCACACTTTTCATTACAAAATTAGAAATAGTCCATACTATTGCTAAGAAGTTTATAAAACCTTTGTAGATACAAAGATACAGTGCTCGTGAGGAAACACAATATGCCATTAGGCATAATTCTTTTATCAAGTAGAACCATTGGATGTCATATAAAGACAATGACATATGATGCAGAAATGCTGTCACATATTCATGGTGTGTGTGTGTATTCTTTTCAGCTGGGCGGAACTACTGATACAGTGCATGTGAATCGACATTTGGCATATGTGTTGTTCATCTATGAGAACTGCTTGATGGTGCTTGATTAGCCCATGCTAATATAGAGAAGAGATTCTTCATTAATTGAAAATTCTTTTGTGAGAAGTGATATGGAATGGGAAAAGTGTATTTGGGTCAATGTTGACAGATGGAGACATCTGGGAAGGGGATTTTTATGACAGTAGAAGAATTTGTTCCTCAATATCTGCCCCACATTGCTGCAGTTATTCATAGGCATTCAATACCGAAGAAAATTATGGCAAGTAGAAATATGATCAAATTATATCCACTAACTATAGAACTGTTTAACATGCTGTGTGGGGAAAAATATTGGCAGTGACTAAAAATTCCATTTTCCACATTATCATAGGCAAAATATTCACATGAGACCATAGCTAGAAATATTTCTACATTACATAATACTATTAATGCCAGGACAGACTAGAGGGAATCTAATTTACTTCTGATCAAGGACATTTTTGAGAGGGAAAGTAGGCACTTTTAATATTTTATTGGAATAATGGACATAAATTGAGACTGTCCCAGGGATGTAGGGTTACCCTTGTAAAGATTACTTCTATGATTTAAAGTCATTTATTCAAATATATATGTATGATATTACCAACATAAAAATAGCTAGCATAAAACTATCACTTCAAGGCTGAAATGGAATTTTTAGTGTTGGGGGTAAACTATGATAATTGCTTTAAAAGCCTGAATTATGGCATAAATGGTTGATTGCTGGACATTTTAGTTTTTCTAATTCTAGATGATTTTCTTCACTTACTACAAAATACACATATCCTATGTAATGAACACATTTTTAAAATTTAAGAGCATACTAAAAACACCTGGTGAAATACTTTCTAAAACTGAACTTTCCTAGATTGAGTTTAATATTCCATCCATCACTGAAACATTGGACCTTAAGTTTCTTCTAGTTTATTGACAATGGAAAAAGCACTCTTAGTGAGAACTCTCACCCATATTTTCCCAGAAGCAATTAAAAGACCCACAAAAAATTTATCTCCTAAATTTTTCATTGTGAATGTTTTAATATAATAGAACAAAGTGAAATACAAACTGGATGTGGAATCTGCCAATTGCTCAAAGCATCTGTAGATCCTTAGTGAAAGATAGTAAGCAAGTATCATCCTTCTTACCTGATATGAAACTATTAATAGTAACAATAGTGTATGATGCTTTAGTTTCATTTTTTAAATTGTGATAATCTTTGAAAAGGTGTACATTTGTCAGTAATTTGTGTGATTCGTACACAAAGTGAATGGTCCACAAGTGCTAAACATTTTAGAAAACTTTTAAAATAATGGTTCCATGCCAAAGATAAGATTTCAGTTTTAACTCCTGTGCTTTAACCAAGATTGCCAAGAGCTGATAAATTGGTATCTTTAAGGCTTACATAGCTCAAACTTATTCTGCAAGAATCAACTCAGGATTCTTTTACTTTCTTTGTGTCACAGTTATAACTAAGTGCCAAAAGCAGCTTTTGTCCTCAAGGAACTTCAGAGAGTCTATGAAACCTCACAGGTGTAAATGCTATTAGAAGAAACTGAAGGAGCTCTAAAAGTGTATAAGAAAACACCCACCAAGACTTGGGGGAGACAAATCAGGCATTTGAGACCTGATGGCTGACGGGGTGGTGGGGGAGAGTATCCCAGCAAACATGATGTGTACAAATCTGGAAGACAAGGAAGAGCGTGCCATGCTCATAAACTGCAGGTGGTTCAGCATGGCAGAGCAGCTCACATAAAGGACTTTTATGAACTACATTATGGAGCTTTGTCCTGGGCGTTGCAAGTAGCCAATGAAGAATGTTAGCAAGAAAGTGGTATGATTAGATTAGTGCTTTAGAAATATGTTGTAGTGTGGAAAACAGATTAGAGGGAGGCAAGAAGAGGAAGAGAGACTTGTCAGGAGGCTGTGATAACAATAATAATTATTATTATGGAAATATAAATGAATGAGAAATTAGAGGATGGAAGTGAGTTTTAACATTTGATTGGGGTCTTGAAGGATGGGTAGGAGTTTACCAGGCATGCAAGCATGCAATGGCATTCAGGACACAGAAAAGACCAAACAAAACTGAAATGTAAAAGAATATTCCTGGGTTTTCATAAATAAAAGAAATGACATAGGAAGAAAAAGATGGCTTAGAAACTGTTCAGAATGCCTTTTTTTTTTAAAGCTAGGGAGTAATATGCTCAGGTATATATTTTAGAATAAAAATATGGTGATGGATACATTTGAAGGGCAAAGAGATGCCACCCCACCAACCTCTTTAGAACCACACATCTGGTCATCCCACAGCACTGTGAATCTCCTTAGGAATTTCTTCAAACCCAGGAAATTTGACCAGAACAAAAATAGACCACAATTTCAGTCATAAAATACTTTCAAACGACCCTTTCAGAAACCAAGCCAGTTTTGTAAGTTTCAGGGGTTCACAATGGCTCTACATCTTTGTAACAGGTACTGTAGGTTGGTAACCAACAGTCCTCGTGTTTCTATTTTGTTCAGATATCTGAACATACACTGATCTAAGTTAATCACAGTGGAATTATTTCCTTCCAAAACACATGTGACACAATTCTGGCAATTGAGATGAGAGAGGATCATCTGGAAGGGTGAGGTTCTCAGGAAGTTTGTTTAGCTCTTTGAAAGAGACTTAGAGAAAGATGGTCCCCTTTTCTGCTTTTATCAAGATGTGATGTTTGCTGATCCTGCAGCCTACTTGGGAGAGGAGAGAATGTGAAATGCTAAGGATGGGGAGTTCCAGTCAAGATGGAGGCATAGATAGACATGCTTTGCCCCCTCACACAACCACAGGAAAAATTCCAACCAGATCTCAAAAACACATGACAACCAGAACCATCAGAAAATCAAGCTATCTGGAAATCTGACAACTAAGGACTTAAAAAAGCCATATTCATCCAAATGGGTAGGAGGGGCAGAGTCACAGAAATGGTCCCATAGTCACATGTGGTGAATAAAAATCAGGAGTGACACCATGAAAATGAACGATCCTATTCCCAGGCTAGGGTGTACAGTCAATCCAGGGGTCCAGCACCAGGAAGATACACTCCCATTACCTCTGGCTATAAAACCAGTGAGGGTTGGGATGGCAGAAGAAACTGATGGATCTTCCTCACTTAAAAGGCCCACCTGCGTGTGGCAGCAGAAAAAACTGCCGGGTTTTTGCTGCTTAAAGGGCCTGTACGGTCTTAGAATGTACACAATGCCCAGGGCAGGATAGGTCCAATCACCTATGGGAAGTGGGTGAAGTGACTGAAAATGGGGCAAGTGCGGCCAAATTGCCAGAAACCAGGCAATGGCATTGTTATCTTTCCAAGCCTCCATCACAGGGCTCCAGAGTGGTGAAGCAGGTAGCTCCACCCTGGCAATTACCTGAGGCTCTGCCCCACACAATTTACAGGTGCTACATGGGTCATGCTACTAAGACAGGGAGTAAAAGCTGCTCTACCTAATACATAGAAACAAACACAGGGAGGCAGCCAAATTGAGGAGATAAAGAAGTATCGTTGAAATGAAAAAACAGAACAAAACTCCAGGAAAAGAACTAAGTGAAATGGAGATAGCCAATTTATCAGATGCAAAGTTCAAAATATTGGTGATCAGGATGCTCAGAGAACTCAGAGTATGGCAAAAACACAAGGGAAGAAACAAAGGTTACACTAGATAAAATTTTAAAAAATCCAGTGAAGGGAAGGAAGCAGGAGTTCAAATCAACAACTTGGAACAAAAGGAAGAAAGAAACATTCAACCAGAACAAAAAGAAGAAATAAGAATGCAAAAAATCAAGGAGAATATAAGAAGACTCAAGGACATCTTTGAAAGTGCCAATATCTGAATTATAGGGGTGCCAGAAGGAGAACAGGAAGAACAAAAAATTGAAAACTTATATAAAAAATAATGAAACAAAACTTTCCTAATTTGGTGAAGGAAACAGGTATATAAGACCAAGGAGCACATAGTTCCAAACAAGCTAGACCCAAAGAGGGCCACACCTTGGCCAAGACACATCATAATTAAAATGACAAAGTTTAAAGATAAAGAGAGCATCTTAAAAGCAACAAGAGAAAAGCAGAGTTACCTGCAAAGGAGTTCCCATAAGACTATCAGCTGATTTCTCAAAAGAAACTTTGCAGGCAAGAAGGGATTGGCAAGAAGTATTGCCAAAGTGATGGAAAGCATGATCAGTAAAATATACTTAAAAAAAAAAAAAAAGAAATGCTAAGAATGGCTGAGAAGAAAGGTGCAAGGAACCTGGTACTAATTACCATCAATGAGCCTCTGGATTAACCAAGGCCAGGACTACTCTACCTTGGAAATTCTTATGTGAGCTGAGTTTCTCCATGGTTTAGCCATTTTGAGTTACAGCTTCTGTTTCTTGCTCCAGATAAAATCTTTTAACCATTCAGAACTTCTTTTGGAGTACAAAAAAAAAAAAAAAAAAAAAGTAAAATTTAGGAGTAGTGAAGGAAATATTCTTCCACACTGATTGCATCTCAAGTTCTTCCTTCTTTTTTGCTTCATGGACTAACATGAAGCTGTCCATTGTTCTGGAGGTGAACAGAAGGATAGGAAGAAGGTACAAAACATTCACTATCTATGCTTCCCACCCTGTGGCAGGATGGATATATCACCCCTGAATGTTTAAAGGAGCCCTTTGAGCACCTGTTCTTTGTACAAGGTGTGGTAAACCAAAAGAATCACCATCATAATGCTGGGCCAATGTCTTCACAAAGAGTGGGATGAAAATGTCACAAAGGGCAAAGTTTCCCGTGACTGGACTGCATAGCTTACTTGCAGCTTCCTTCCAGCAAGCAAACTCCACTCCCACACACATAGGAAATGAAGTGAGAGGCTGTGAGCTCCTGACACAGGCTCAGAGTTACAACTGAATTCAGAGAAAAGATGCTACAGAAAATGGTCTTGGTATCTGTCACTACACGGCAGTGCCTCCAGCAAAGAAAGCTGTTTCCCAGTTTCTGATGTCTGTGACTCATGTTTCACATTTTAATTTTCCGAAATTGGAATGCATCTCACAACAGATATGTAACATTTAATGTGGCATTATTTCTTTTTTCATAAGACATTCTTAAAAAAGATGCGTGTCAACTAACATGCAACGAAAAGCAAGGACAGGTCCACTCCCCTGAGGGGATGGCAGACATGCTGGACAGCCAGTGACCATTGTAACAGGAAGCTGTTTACTTGTGGGGAGTGGTGTCCGCTGAGCTGGGTGTCCTGGCAAAGGCAGGGACAGGGGAGTCTGACTCTGGGTAGACAGGGTAAGTGTCTCAAATGGCACAGTTTTACGATCCCTTCAGTTGGGGACCTCCCATGCATTCTGTTTGGCCTAAAATTGCTGCATTATAAAGTCATTCCTGTATTTATTTTTCTGTTATTGTTGTTCCACTTATTGATACATTTATTGGTTGATTCTTGTATGTGCCCTAACCTGGGATGGAACCCACAAACCTAGTGTATTGGAACTATTCTCTGAGCAATAGCAGATGGATTGGTCTTTATAGTAAGATGAATTTGTTCAGCAATAAAGGGCACAATGACTCCTTCAGTCATCTGAGTATATCAGTACTCCCTGCACTATGACCTTGAAATCTTCAGAACTTTTGCTCACTGAACAAGGTTGGAACAATAGATGATACATGCCTCATCCAGTCTATCAGCCTGAGTCAGGCCTCTGGGAATTATGTCACTGCATCCCTCCTTGGTGGCTTTCCCCTTTCTCCATCAGAAACCAGGAGTGAGGCTGATGTCAGTGTCTCCACAAACTCCTGGGATGATGGTGGGGCGACTACCTCCATCAAATGGGGTCTCCGTCAGTGACATTGAGAAGGGGCTGGCATGTGGGTCTTGCTGAAAGTCATTTCTTTCTATCTTAAATGCTCATCTTGTCTTTGAGAATTTTCTATTACATGATTTTCAAGTTGAATAGCACTGAATTCTTTTTTCACATTAAATCTCACTGCAAATGATAATATATAAATAGATATTCCAATGGGTTTCTTACTTATTGGAAAATATTTTATTCTTTGCAGTACTTTTAAATCACCCGCATGGAGCACTGTTTGAAAATTACTATTAAAATCCACCGATGGGTATATGAAATAATAAAGTTATGAGGGAAGAATCAGACTATTAAAAATGTTCAAATCTACCTAGTCCAACATCCTCACTTCACTAAGAAGGCAACTGAGGCTCCAAGAAGTTAAAGGGCTCACCCACAGTTAATACTAATCTGGGTGTAACTGCTGGGATCAGAACCTGAGCTGATTCCTGGTCTCTAGTTCTGAGGAGCAATCAGAGGTCCACATCCCTAAGTCACATGCTGCGCTACCGGTCCTGTGTCCTCACAGGAAACACCTGTCATCACAACAGTTGGAGGTTCTGCGGCCTCCTCCTGCCCCTCCTCATTCCCTTGCACCAGCTGCTGTCATCAGGAGGATGGCCAGCCATCTCCACACAGAGGCAGCCAACCTCATGTAAACAGACCAGGCATTCACCCATGAAGCAAGCTTGTATGTAGGGAATCCAGAGAAGGCAGAATTTTTCCCTGCACTTCTTTCATCCTGGGTCCCGGGACTGTCTTCATGAAAATGCCTGGGAGGACCCACTGTTTCTTCCCAAGGACCAGCTAGCTCTAAGGCACAATGGAATCTGAGTCTGGTTGGAATCCATGCCAAATGTTAACTCCGTGAGGTGGGCACATTACCTAATGTGGTGTTGGTGGCCTCCATTATGAAATGTGATAATAATAGCACTAGGTTTATGGTAGTGTGGTGAAGATACAATGGGAATAATACAGGTGGAATACTTAGCATGGAGTGAGAAGTCAGACACAGGGTTAAATCTTATTATTAATACATGTCATCATCTAGTTCCTCCTGCTGAGTATTTGTTTTGTGTAAGGCATCTGCCTCTTAATATTAAAAATAGTTTTGAAAAGATGCATCTTTTATATTAGTTTGGAGAGTAGGGGATAATGTGGTTGGATATTGCTGCAAATCACTTTTCACCAAACTAAGGAAGATTCAGCTAAGAAAATTCTCTATGGATGCTTTGCTCTAATCCCTGCTGATAGAGTCAGCTTGATTCCTGGATGCTGTGATGGAAAAATATAAACTCTGTCCCATAAGGACATACTCAGGCAAAGGACTTGAGTAGCATGGCAGTTCTTTGATCATAGAACTATAATGAAAATGCTGTCTCTTAATTGTTTTAAGGTATCAGTCTTTTTTTGTTCTTGTCCAGATTCTTTCATTTTTTTCCCCCTATTTTTTTTGCCTCTGCTCTGGTTATCTTGTTTCCTGCCTTCCAAATTTGATAGGACTCCCTTACCAGCTAGAGAAAAAGATCAAGGCTGCTGTGGGCTTTCCCACCTCACTCCAGACTAGTGAGGTGGTTCCTGAAAGCTATTAAAGGAATAAAATACTTCCACTACTTCTAATGTGAAAAAGGTATGATACATAGGTAACAGAGGATACCTAAGTAAGTTTGACAGAAATTATTTCAATTGGACCAGAAAATAAGTTTGTAAAAATCATCAGCAACATTTTGAAATTAAATAAATTAAGCTTGTACATAAAATGTGCATGAAATGGCAAGAGAAGACTTGTTAGTGGGTGTTGGGTGATGGTGGAAGGTGCTAGGGGGTCAGGTGATTGACTTACAAGCAAGTAGCCTGTGGACTGTGATTTATAATAAGAAATACATATTTGGTTCTCATCCCATTCCTGGCAGAGCCACTGAACCTTGGAATTTCCCAAGTGATAAATAAGAGAGATAAAGGTGTTAGTCAAAAGAAGCCTTTTCAACCACACCTGAGTTTATGTTAATGCGGTGACTTTCGCCAGGCCCCTAAGGATGCAGGCTGGTTGCCAGGGCAACCATCTCTGTGATTGGACAGTTTGAACTTTCAGCTCCACCTCCACCTCAGGGGACATGGAGAACGACTGGAAATTGAGTTCAATCATCAATGACCAATGATTTAATCAATCATGTCTTTGTAATGAAGCCTTCATAAAAATCTCTAAAGCAGCTATTTCAATTGGTGTTACATTGTCAAAACAAAAAACAATAAAACAAAACAAAATAAAACAAAACAAAATAACAACAACAAAAGACCAACATCTAGCACTACAGTAGCCTTCTTGTGTGAATGCCCTGTCTTGAACCATAAATATATATGTCATGTAATAGAGTTGCATCTAATTGGTCATATCGCATAATAAGGCTGCATTTGATTAATTCTTGGTACCAATAACTTTATATACAAGTATAGGCTCCTGATTTTTTAAAAAAGTCACTTTGAAGCAAAAAGAGTAGGTATCACTTTTCTTATTAATTTTTTGTAAATCAATCAAAATTATATCTATTTTTTTTATCAGATTGACAAAAAAATTATTTTTTGGTGTGCTGCAGAATTTTAATAATTAGACTATGTGTGTCATGAGATGAAAATTAATGACAGCTTCCAGGTTGGTGAACTTGTGGAGCTGCTAAGAAGGTGACTGGAGAGAGCATGTAAGCTCTAAACCCTTCACCCAACACCCCCCACCATTGTTCATGTCCATGGGTCATATGTGTATAAGTTCTTTGGCTACTCCATTTCTTATACTGTACTTTACATACCCATAGCTATTCTGTGACTTCCTATTTGAACTGCTTGACCCCCTCACCTCTTCACCATTCCTCTACATCCCTCTCCCATCTGGCAACCATCCAAATGCTCTCTGTATCCACAATTCTGTCTCTGTTCTACTTGTTGACTTAGTTTGTTTTTTAGATTCAATTGTTGATAGCTATGTACTTTTTGCCATTTTATTGTTCATAGTTTTTACCTTTTTCTTAAATAAGTCCCTTTAAATTTCATAGAATATTGGTGTGGTGATGATTAACTCTTAGTTTTTTCTTGTCTGGAAAAAACTTTATCTGCCCTTTGATTCTAAATGATAGTTTTGTTGTATAGAGCAATCTTGGCTATAGGTCCTCCCTTTCATGACTTTGAATATTTCTTGCCAATCCTTTTTAGCCTGCAAAGTTTCTTTTGAGAAATCAGCTGACAGTCTTATGGGAACTCCTCTGTAGGTAACTAAGTTCTTTTCTCTTGCTTCTCTTAAGATTCACTCTTTGTCTTTAACCTTCGGTATTTCAATTATAATGTGTCCTCGACCAGGCATCTTTTCACCCATCTTGTTTGGGACTCTCTGTGCTTCATGGGCTTGTATGTCTATTTCCTTCATCAAATTTGGGAAGTTTTCTTGCATTATTTTTTCAAACAGGTTTCCAATTTCTTCCTCTTTCTCTTTTTCTTCTGGCACTCCTACGATGTGAATGTTGGACCTTTTAAAGTTGCCCCATAACTGCTTATACTACCCTTGCTTTTTGGATTATTTCTTCTTGTTGTTCTGATTGGTTGTTTTTTGATTTTTCATGTTCCAAATCATTAATTTGACTCTTGGTTGCATCTACTCCACTGTTGTTTTCCTGTAAATTATTCTTTATTTCAATCAGTGTAAACTTCATTTCTGACTGGATTTTTTTTATGCTGTTGAAGTCCTAAGTTCCTTGAGCATCTTTATAACCAATGGTTTGAATTCTATATCTGATAGATTGCTTATCTCCATTTCATTTAGCTCTCTTTCTGGAGTTTTGATTTGTTCTTCCATTTGGCCCATGTTCTTTGTCTCCTCATTTTGGCAGCCTCCCTGTGTTTGTTTCTATGTATTAGGAAGAGCTGCTTTGATTCCATGTCTTGGTAGTGTGGCCTAATGTAGTAGGTGTCCTGTAGGGTCCAGTAGCACAACCTCTTCTATTGCCCATGATGGGTACTCAAGGTGGGCCCTTCATGTGGGCTGAGTACATGTCCACTTGTAGTTGAGCCTTAATTGCTGTTGGCAGGTCTACAAGAGATATTTACCTTGGCCAGTCAGCTGCAAGGACCAGGTGTGACCACTGACGACTACCCTCTTCCCTCCATGGAGGATCAACTTTGCAGGGGCAGGGTGGTGGTGCTCTGATGTGGTCTTCAGCTTCCCACTGAGTGCACTGGTGCTGGGGTTTCCTGATGGTGCAGAGCAATGTCAGTCCCCACCTGTGTTCAGCTGGGGGCCACCCTACTAGAGTTAGAAAGCAATCTGAGGTGGCTGCTACTTGTGCTGGGCTTGGAAATTCCCAGGCAAAGCCAGGCTGTGAATCTAGGCTGGCTGCTGCTAGTGCTGGGCCTGGGGCTCACTGAGGCAGCTGTGGCTTGTTTGAGAGGATTTAGGAAGTTGTGAAGCCTGAAACTAGACCAGCTGTTCATATGGAAAAGCAGCTTGGGTGGGCCCTTAAGTTGGGTGATGTGGAGTCTCGGGGATCTCTAAACCAGGGCAAACAGCGTTATCCAGGTTGATGAAGTCTTGCCAGCTCTGTGGAGGGGGGTTCTGAAAAGGGGTAATGGCCTCTGCTCACCTTTATGCCAGACATTTCAGTTTCTCCCTATGTGCCACTGGTGCCTTTCAAGTTGCTGCCCCAGTGCTCAGATGGAGTGAGTCTTCCTAGGTGAGTCTGTGAGATCTTCTTTAAGAGGGTCTGCACGGGTATCCAGCAGTTTCTTCCACTGGCTGAACACCCACTGTTTTTTGCAGTCAGAAGTTGTGGGGACTTATATTCCTGGCACTGAAACCATGAGCTGGGGGGCCTGGTGTGGCTCTTGGACTCCTCACTCCTGAGATATTCCTCCCAAATTTTGATCTACCACATGTGGATTTGGGAACAGCCCTTCTATATCTGTACCCCTTCTCCAGTCTGGATGGATGTGATTTCTTTAACTCTGCAGTAGTCAGATTTTTATTCAACTTGATTTCTTATGGTTCTGAGTGATGGTTGTTCTATATTTTAGTTGTAAATTTGATGTGGTTGTGGGAGAAGGTGAGCCATGTCTGCCTACACTACCTTTTTGACTGGAAGCCTCAGCCCCTGAACTTCTATTTTGCCAAAATTCTCTTGGATCTTCTTAGTTCTTTATGCTTCCATACACACGTCAGAATTAACCTTTCAATAAAAGGGGGGAAAACATTGAGTTTTTATTGAAATTGCATTGATTTATTCTACTAATTTAGGGACATTTAATAGCTTTAAGTTATTGAGTATTCCCATCCAAAGATATGATATATATCTCTGCTTATTGGCTTTGATTTTTACAACATTTTATAATTACCTCCAGATTAGTCTTGCACATCTTTTAAAAGACTTGTTCCTCTTTTATTATAATTACATTTGCTGCTAGTGTGTGGAAATGCAATTGATTTTTTATGCACTCATATCAAGCAATCTTGCAAAACTCATTGGTTAGTTCTAAAAGTTAGACTGTGGATTCCCCTGGACTTTCCATGTAGATAATTACAATTTGTGAATAATAGCAGTTTTTATTCTTCCTTGGCAAATTATATGTTTTTTTACTTGTTTTATTATTTAACATTTGTAAAAGGCAAAAGATTTATACCATCTGAAGAGAAATCAGAGAATTAATTATTTAGCATTTTAAAAGTTACTGTACTCATATGACCCCTAGTAAATTATAAAATGGATTTAGTGACTGTGGGTATTTTATCTTGTTCCTGATTTGTTATGAAATGCTTTTTACTTTTCATGATTATTTGTGATGTTATCAGTGAGTTTTGGTAGAAACTCTTTATCAAGTAAAGAAAGTTTCTTCCATTACTAGTTTTCTAAATAATTTTTTTTTGTCAGAAAGGTATGTTAAATTTCATCTAATGCTTTTTAGATTAGATTTTTAGATGATCCTGTGGATTTTCTCTTATAAAATATTAATATGGATAATTAGAGCAATAGAGGTTTATTAAAATTATACAGAACATAGCTTAAAGCAGTGGTGTCAAACTCATTTTCACTGGGGGCCACATCAGCCTCATGATGGCCTTCAAAGGGCCGAATGTAATTTAGGACTGTATAAATGTAACTACTCTATAACATTTAATCAAGCCAGGTGCTGGGCTGGATAAAACAAAGTGGAAGGGCCCATGGGCCTTGTGTTTGCCATCCGTGGTTTAAAGAGTCAGATAGTTCTATGACACAATTTGCATCTCCACTAGGGATGCATGAGCATTGCAGCTGCTCCTTGTTCTCATCCACACTTGGTATTATTATCAATATTTTTCATGTTAGCCATTCTATTGAGTGGCATCTCATCATTTATAAAATTAGGAGCTCTTTAGTTTCTGCTGGGAGTAAAACTAACAAAAATCAACTAGTCTAGGGTGACCCACACCAAGATGTTTGTAAACTGGTAGATAAGTCAACTTGCATAATAATAGCTCAGTCCGAAGTCAGATTCCAAAACTGTGACTATTCCAAGGACTTTGTGAATCCATTATCTACAAACTATATCTGTAATAATTTGTGAATTTGTTTGTAAACTAAATGGGTGAAATTATAATTTTATGTGCATTCTAGGATTTATATTTTTAACTGAAAAATGTGTCTTTGGGGGCTAAAAGCACAGGCCAGACCAAGGCATGGGCTTGAATCCTGGCTATGAAAACTATTATAGGTGACCTTGGATAAACTCTGAAACCTGAACTTTAGTCTTCATATTTGTAAAGTGGGGATAGTTGTAGGATCCACAGAAAAGGGTCATTTTGAGAATGAAATTAGACAACCCATATAAAGAGTTCATTCCATTGTCTGGTTTGGAGCATATATGCTCATTAAAAGCTTAGTTGTTATTATTTGTCAGAAAGTTTGGATATTAGTTGCTTTACTGTAGAGGAGAAGGAAAGCAGTCATGCAAACCTTTAGCATGCATTTAAGGACTAAACAAAATTGGAAACAAAATTTAAAATGTCTGAAAGGAGCCCAAAGTAGACAGAAATCAGAGCAAAGTTTAGTTTTAAGAAAACTGTAAGCATAAGGGTTAAAATCTGTAGAGATTATATTTCTTGATCCAAGGAAGTAGCCCAACTCCCACGGCTATAGCTGTGGAAAAATTAGAAAATTAAAGAAAGCTGTTACATAATCGATGGCCTTGGAACCTGTCTACAGTAATGATGTTATAAGTGGTGGCCTTTAGATGTATAAAAAAGGGAAGATGAAAAGAAAACTCTTTTATCTGGAGTCATGCAAGGACTCTATACCTGGCAGACACCATTATAAAGGAATTAGTGAAAAGTATTATGTGGTTGTTGGGCAGTGACCATTCATTCATACATGTGTTCAATCACCTCTTCATTCATTTATTCAATACATTTTTATCAAGCATCTATGATTTTATTACTAAATGTTAGCAGTATAAAGGTTAATTTCTGGATTTCCACTATATACTTTCTAGACACTGTCTTGACAAACTCTAGAGATGATTTGAAAACTCTGCCTCAAAATTCTATACCCAGTCTTGGCTTTCACCTGCCTCAAATCATCATCTACAATAGAGAGTGCACAGCAGTGCCTGCTTTTAGCTTGAATTTCTACCCACTTCCACAGACCTAACAGAAGAGAGTCTATATCTATGACTATCGACGTTGATTGCACATAAGATTCACCTGGCAAGCTCTAAAAACATTTATGCTTTGGCTGCTTCTCAGATTAGTCACATCAGAAAATACAATGATGGGGCTTAGACATTAGAATTTGTAAATTTCTGGAGTTCTGGTCAAGATGGCAGTGTAGGTAAATGTGGTACTTGGGAACCTCCCACACTCACATCAAAATTATAACTGAATTATAGAATAGCCACCATTCATATCTGCCTGAAATCCAGCTGAACAGGAGTCCTACAACTAAGGATATAAAGAAACACTCACATCGAGAATGGTAGGAGGGGTACAGATGCAGATGGGCTGGTCTTATACTCACATGTGCTGGTTAAAAATCCAGAGGGATATGTTGGCTGTGGAGATCCCCCATGGGGAGCAAGTGCTTCAAGTCCTACATCAGATTCCCCACCCCAGGGTTACTGTAACAGGAAGAGAAGTCCCTGTAACTTTTGGCTGTAAAAACCAGCAGGTGAGATCATATGATATTTGTCCTTCACTGACTGGCTTATTTCACTAAGCATAATACTCTCCAGTTCCATCCATGTTGTTGCAAAGGGTACAAGTTCCTTCTTTCTTTCTGCTACATAGAATTCCATTGTGTATATGTACCAAAGTTTTTTGATCCAATCATCCATTGATGGGCACTTAGGCTGTTTCCAGTACTT
>PVIW01011922.1:0-34821 GCA_004026585.1 Noctilio leporinus | reverse complement strand
GGGGGACAGAGGGGAGTAAAAAAGGGATGGATGTAATACAACAACAATAAAATTAAAAAAAAAAAAAAGAAGAAACAGAGAGACTGACAAGAACACAGGTACGAAGGGAAAAATAGATAATGAATAAGTACCTATTAATAATAAATGTAGCTCTGGCTGGTAGCACAGTGGATAAGGCACCTACCTGCAAACCCAAAGGTCACAGGTTCGATTCCCCAGCCAGGGCACATAACCAGGTTGCAAACCAGGTCTCCAGTCAGGTCTGTGGCTGGAGGCAGGTGAAAGGCAACCATACATTGATGTCTCTCTCCCTCTCTGCCTCTCTCCCTCCCCCTCTTTCTAAAAATAATGAAATAAAATCTTAAAAAATAATAATAATAAATGTAAAGGTAAATGGATTAAATGCATCAATCAAAAAAATATAGGGTAGCTGAATGGATAAGAACCAACTTTAACTTATGAATGCTTTAAAATGATCTTGTTATAAATACATTTTACTAAATAAGGTATAATTTTGTATATTACTTGAACCTGTATTACTGCAGGTTAAATTTTCTTAGATGGGAATTATTTCACAATATGGGAAAATCAGGTTACTGGCAATAACTCAAAAAATCTAATGCAGTTAAGGAAGAAGAAAAAAGTAAGAAATGTGAATGTATATTACATAGAATACATGCTACCTTTCTTATTCACTGTTACAAAATATGTGCTTATTTGTGGGTGTGTAATATATAGATTTTGTTAGCAATTATGCTTTAAATATCAACCAACTGATTGTTGGTGTGATGTGAAGTCAGTCAATCTTTAGGTTAGAAAAGATGCTGAGAATGAAGACCAATTTGGATGGAAGTTGCAAACTACTAAACTATGTGATTCATGTACATAGGCAATATATATTTTCATATTAACATGTAAATTAGATGAGATCCCTTTCAAATAGATCATGGACATATACATTTCCAATAATGAAGACCCTCAAATTAGGGATGCTTGGGAAAAGGAATGAATGCTATAGTAAACTTCATTATTGAAATGTGAACATGCCTAATCTCTACCTCAACAGACTCTTAAATAGTTTAGGGGTTAGTTTAGGACCACATAGGAAGTCAACCACAAGTTCAAAAAATAGCTAGAATACTATTCTGCAAAATTATTTAAATTCTAGGGATTTTAACTTTTTATCTCAACTTAGTAGACATAATTTCTACTCTGGGGACCAGTTGAGCACTGCAAGTGCCATTATTTCTGAAGGCTTCAACTTATAAAACACATGTAGGGGAAAAATAGAGGGTATTGAAAGAAGTAAGACCTGTGCACAGCCTAAATAAATAAATAAATAAATCTACTATTTAAGCTGGAAAACTCCAAAAAGAATAAGTTGTAGTTCCAGTAGCTTAAAATAAAGTTGAGTGGTATTATTGGAGTGGGGAGGATCTGACTCAAAAACCAAATTCTTTTTTTACTATGGATTGGGCACTTTCTCTAGGAAAACTTTCACCAAAGTAAGTTCTGTAATACACCATTTCTGTGATATGTTTCACAAAAATACCATTCTAGAGTAAAATAAGTATTAAAGAAAAAATAATTTGCTACCATATAGCTAAAATACTATCACTTAACATGTAATAATCATATAAAATATTGGCATATTTAAAATTTTTTTGTATTAAAGTCCAGTATGTACTTTAAATATGTGTAAAAATATGTGTGTAAATGTATTTTTGCATGTGTTTAGTAATATTGCAATTGATATTATTTTAAAAAGTAATTCTTTAAATAAATGAATTAATGTAGGCATTTTGAAATAATGAAAACTTTGTGTTAAAATGATTTGAGAAGCTGACAGAAAGCAGTAATTAAACGGTGAATTGTGTGTATGTGAAAGGAAAAAGAAAGAGTAAGCGTACACATTGGTGGTTATAGAATAGATAGGGGGATGTTAAGAAAAGTAAAGAAAATGGAGAAGCCAAAGAACTTACACACATGACACATAGACATGAACTAAAGGGGGCATTGATGGAGGGAATGGGTTACTGGGTGGAGGGGACAAAGAGGAGAAAATTGGGACAACTATAATGGCAAAATAAGTAAAATATATTTAAAAAATAAACAAAACAAAACAAAAATGCATCTAATTAGCTAGATGCTTTACGTTGGGTTATAAATTAATCATCTTTTTATATATGTTGATGCTTTTTATATGCTCATTAAACTTAATTTTAGTTGGTGGATATTTCATTTTATCATTATGTTATATCCTCCTAATTGTGCTTTTGTTTTTCCCTCAAGTTCCTTTTCTTCTGATTTTAATAAAACTAATATTGATCAGCCTCATCTTGGAGAATAAACATGAAATTATTTTATCTTTTCCAATGCCTTTGTTATCTGTCTCTAGTAACATTTAGAACAGAACCCAGAGCTTTCCAATCACTTGCATTCATTAGGAAATCAGTTCAATCTTATATGTAATTTAAGTCTCCTCTAATCCCATTCTCAAGCTGCATAGCACCCTCCCATTCCAGATCTCTCAACCACAAGCCTAGCAGTTCCTTCATTTAGCCAATTTCTCATCCAAATCAATATTCAAATTTATTTTAAATAATAATCGAAATAAATAAAAAGTATACAGAAGGAAATAAGAGATAAAATAGGAAATTTGATTGAAATTACTATTAATTCTGACTCTCAGCTTTGCCTTAAAACATCTAGAACTAGGAATCCCAAAAGGAGAAAAAAAAAGGAAGAAAAGAGATAATCGAAGAAATAATAGCTAAGAATTTTTTTCAAATATATGACAGATACCAAACCAAGATACAGATAGCTTAGAGAATACCAATTGGGATACATTTTTTAAAAATCTATAACAAAGGCCCTGGCTGGTGGCACAGTAGATAAGGCACCAGCCTGTGAACCCAAAGGTCTCTGGTTCAATTCCCAGCCAGGGCACATAATCAGGTTGCTAGCCAGATCTGTAGCTGGAGGTAGGGTGAAAGGCAATCATACATTGATGTCCTTGTCCCTCTCTGCCTCTGTCCCTTCCCCTTTCTAAAAATAATAAAATATTTAAAAAAATCTATAACTAGACATGTAATATTAAAATGGTAGAAAATCAAAGGAAAAAGAAACTAATCTTAAAAGAAAACATCTTACCTATAGAGCAATAAGAATAAGAATTATATTGGACATCATTTCAGAAAATATTCAACCAAGAAGAAAGTGGAGTGAAAGATGTAAAATGTTCAAAGAAAAAATAACCCACCAAACTGGAATTTTGTACCTAGTGAAGTTATCTTTCAAAAGTGAAGGAGAGGTCCTGGCTGGTATGGCTCAGTGGATTGAGCACTGATGTGCAAACCCACCTGTTGCTGATTTCATTCCTAGTCAGGACACGTACCCAGATTGTGAACCAGGTCTCCAGCCAGGTCCCCAGCTATAGGCAGGTGAAAGGCAATCATACATTGATGTTTCCCTCCTTTTCTTCCTCCCTCTCTTCCCCTCACTCTAAAAATAATGAATAAAATATATATTTTTAAAAAGTGAAGGAGAAATAAAGATTTTCTCAGATAAACAAAAATGCCAACAGAGCTACATTGCAAGATGTGTCCAAAGAAGTTCTTCAGAAAGAATCAACTATATGATATTTTGGAAAAGGCACAACTGTGGAAACAATAAATGATCACTGCCTCCCCCACCAAGAGGTTCAGGTGGAGGGTGAATGAGTGGCTAGGCAGAACACAGGACTTTTAGGGCAATGAAATTATTCTGTATGATACAGTAATGGTGAATATATAACATTATTATTTGTCAAAATGCATAGAATACAACATAATGAATGCACCCTAAACTATGGACTTTATATCAATATTGACTCATTAAATATGACTCAATATACCACACTAATGCATAATTCAATAATAAGGCAAACTATGTTCAGGGACAAGAAAGGAGATCCAGGAACTTCCTGTACTTTCTGCTCGATTTTTCTGTCATCCTAAACCTAAAACTCCTCTTAACAAAATGAAACAACAACGACAAAAAGGTTGTGACTATTAAAGATTCTTAGGGCATGGTGACATAGGAGCAGAGAATTAATTATCTGGATAACGTTTTTAATGCCCCACTTCAGCTTCTTCCAGAAACCAAGAAATTGTTAAGAACATTTTTCAAAACTTTATTTTTCTTACTACGTCTCAGCTTCATCACCACATAGAAGCCAGGATGTGTCAGGAACTTCCCTGGGGGGCAGTGGATTCGACCACAGATGATGCAATAGAAAAACGGCACATAGAAAGGGAAATGGTTTCACTTTATTATTGCAAAGAGAATTTTTGATTGACCATATAATATGATGGAAATTAGATCTTGCACCCCAGGATCTCAGTCCTTCTGCTATTTAATTTTTCTGTCAGAATATTAGAGCCAGTGTAGAATACCTTGAAGACTTTTAAAAACTTTTTTCATTAGCACCATTCACGTATGAATCCCTGCATTAGGAACCCCTTGCTGTGCTGATGTGATGTGATTCGAAAGAGCAAATGCAGAACAAATAATTGAACTGAAGGGCTTAGACTCAGTAAAACCAGTAGGTGATTTTACCATCCTGTTTCCTCACCTTTCCTCATTCTTCCATGTTCCTCTTCATATTTACATTGTGGTTGTCTTCAGAGCATTAGGGAGATGACAAAATATTTGTGGAGACAAACTGGATATGAATGTACCTATAAAGAGGCAGTTTATAGTCTTCTAGATGAGAGAGGTTTCTTCCCTTCTAAGAATATCTTCATTTTAAAAAATGGATAGCCCCTTCACTCAAAGGAAGGATGCCAGGGCCCCTCAAATTATTCCAGTTATCTTTAAGTACTAATATTTTTTAAACTAAAGAAAAATGCAAGCAGTCTTAATATTTCTTGTTCAGTTATGCACCCAGTGGCATTTGGGCTATAGGGCCACATCTCATACCCTGATTGCTGGAGCAAATTCAGACCTAGTAGAAACATTTAAAGGTTTGACTTCAGCTTCAGTAAAGGTACATGATTTCTCTATTTCCAGATGGTCTTTAGATTTTGTTGGCAAATAGATGACTAAAGGCTGCTGGGCATTATACAAAATGTATGGGTTAGTCAATAAGTGCAACAGGGCTCAGTTACTCATGCATTAAATTACATATTTAAAAAACTATTCAGCCCCTAGAGTCATTCTTGCCCTTGAAAGGGACATAAAAATAATAAAAAATGTTGCCTACCCTTGAAAAGAGCATATAGAAGAGATAAGACATGTGCAAAAAATAACCCTAGAACAAAAAGAATATTCTGTTATTCAAAGATTCCTATGAAGCTATAAATATTCAAAGGAGAAAGAGATCCAAGTGAAACCTTTAAGAAGGAGGTTGCATTTGAGTAACATTTTACAGAGCAGGTAGCTAAAAGTAGAGGGCATTCCAGTTGTGGGCACATCATACTAACCCATATTCACAGAATTGTGAGCTGTTTAATTCGGGTGGAGCATAGGGCATCAGAAAGTGTAGAGTAAGAGACTGAAAAGGATTATAGAGCCAGATTGTGAATAGTCTTGAGTACCAGGCTAAGGATCCCACACTTGTACTTTATTAGTCATGAAAAAACAAATGAATATTATAAAATGAGAAATGATATATAGAAAGCAGCAGTATGTGGCATTGTGGAAGCTTTTCTATAAAAAGATGTTTCTCAAAAATGCTTTGGTTGTACCTCACTTCCAGTGATCCTGAAATAATCAGGAATTAAGTGGATATCCTCTCCTCCATTAAATACAAGATAGTATATTTAAGGGTATATCAGGCAAAAAGAGAGAGAGAGAGAGAGAGAGAGAGAGAGAGAAAGAGGTAAGGTCCTTGCTTTCAAAAAACTTAATGAATATTAGATTAGAAATAAATAACTATAAGGTATAATTAGATGAATGCTACAGTAAATGGAGAAGCAAAGTTCTTGGGAATTCCTAGGGGAAGCTCTAAATTGTGGCTTTGAGGACTGGAAAAAATTAAACAAAGGAGTGGTATTTGGGCTAGCTTTTGAAGAATAAGCTAGAATTTGATGGACAAATAAAGGAATTCCGGGGTAAGCAAAGAGCATAGGCAAAGGCACCAGAGTATAATGTATTTAGAAAATTAAAGTCTACTGTGACTAAATGTAAGGGTATACTAAGGGATTTCATGAAAAAATTGGACCAGAAAAAGCTGGACATAGAATTAGCACGCATTACAAAGCATACTATTCTCATGTTACAAAGCAGAATAACCATGTCAGGGCAAATCACACTACGATTATAATTAATAGTCAAAGTGAATGCCAGTCTGATTAACAAATCTTACATTGGAAAACATAAATAATTTAATAATCAATTCAGTGAAATTAAAAAACTTCAGCATTATGATCCATGCCAATTTTAACCACATTTGTATTTAAAATCTTATGTTTTCATCTGGATCATTGGAGTGAATTAATATATTAATAGACACCTTAAGGAATTATACATTTCTAGTTAAATGGCATCAGTGTCATAATTCTCTATTTGTGTGTGTCCCCACCTTGACAGGGACTCTGTTGAAGGCAAGGGCCTTGTTTAAGCTATCCTGTATTCCTAGTATATAGTAAGCATGCCTTAGATATTTATGAAGGGAATGAATGAATATGTGAATAAATAGAAACCTACATGTTTCACCAATACAAAATTTTAATCCCAACAATCAATTTTGATTAATCAAAATAATAAACTACCATCCCTTCTCAATCAGAATTCTAATAATTAAATTATTCAGTTAGTGCTAATTCTTCACACCCTAATTTAAAAAAAAAAAAATGAGACATATTTTCCAAGCAGTCTTTTCTACCTTTTTATATCAATAGCTATAGTGTGTAAAGTTAAAAATGATGAGCCTAAGCACCAAAAGATGTTTAGTGATTATATAGTATTTTTTATATAAAATTGCTTAATATGCATCAATTGATTTGAGTTATAAGCCTGAGAAATAACAGGTCCTAAAGTTAACATTTACAAATGAAAACAATTCAATATCAAGTGAGACTACAAATTGCTTATGATCACATGGATATAAACTAGAGCACTAAGTTTCGAACGTTAAATTATCTTACTATAGTTATTAGAGTAAAAAATGCACTAATATCTCTAAAACATTTACCATATCAACTTACAAATTAGCCAGAAAATGTTCTTGCTAACCAAAAACCATACCTCTTGAACAGTAAAATAATATACATTGTCTTGCTCTATATGTGAACCCCCTTTCTGTTTGTAGAATTTTCTACCATATGACTTTTGATGGCAGTCAGACCTGCCTCCCACTGAGAAGGCTGAAAAAGCCAAATACAGTACTTGATTTTCCAGCCTCTTCTTTAGCATGAGCATAGACACCAGGCTTGCATTGGGTGACCAGATACCTGTCTCCCAGACTTTGAGTCAGGCAGTTGGTGCCACAGAGATGCAGGAACAATGGCGACCTCCAGCAGTTCCTTGATGCAGCTTTGGCTGCCTGATCTTTCTCATTCCCTGACTACTTTCCTGATCTGGATCTCTAGCTTTTGGGGATTCCAATAGGTTTTTAATACATTACTTTTCTACTTCTTTAGCTGGAGCTGTTTTGCAATCATGAACTTTAAGTTACAGATACAATATGCCTCATTAACAGCTAGGTGGTACAGATCAGATTCTGTCTATTGGGAAGTATTGGGCTTTTTTCACACCAAATTGAGTTACAGTCAGTTTATTTATTTATTTTATCATTTCTTTTTTACTTTTATTTTTTATTATTATTATTTTTGATTTTCGAAAATGAATATATATTTACATAAATCATGGCATATTTACAAAATTTACACAGCTTAGTCACACCAGAAACAAATGGTACATCACACAGAACAGTTTAGCATTGTTCAAAATGTTAAAAAACAAAAAAACCCTAGGAGGACAAAGTTACGTTATACATAGTCTGTACTGAAGTTGTAAGCATCACCTTCCTCTTCAGGAATTCTGTCCGAAATACAAGATTGTTTAGACTGTTCACCTGCTTGAGACTCCTCAGGCAGTGCCTCCCAAGCCTCTTTTGCAGGGGACATGTCAAAGCTCTTTTCATCAGGTTCTTCATCAACACTTTCCTGGTCACTGTCGATATTTTCATAGTTGTCCTTTTCCTGCTTCCTCTCTTTCTGTTTTGGCAATTCTTCAGGTATGTCCTTTTCTTCTATTATTCCATTTGTCAGACTGGAGGACCGGAAAAGGATACTACTGGCTAAATGAGGGCTCCTGATGGCTTGTATGCTATGTGCATTGTTCTTTTCCAGTTCTTCCAGATTAAAGCCATGTTTCATGTCTGTCACAATGCTTTCATTAAAATGTGGAGAAAGAGTCCAAGATGCAGGAGGATGGCAATAGTAGCCTAAAGAGCCCCCTGTCCACTCAGACCACAGCAGTTTGGCGGCACCTTCTACATTTGGGGTTCCACCTTTCTGGTGCATTCCTCTTCTCTGAGCAAGCAAAGTAAAGAATTCTAAAGAGTTCTTAAAGTCTGGGACATGAATTTCAGTATTACCTGTCGAGTGTCAGCTTGGGACAGGATGGCAGTGGCAGCCTCCACTGGTTTTAGTACCTCAATACTTGCTGGACTTCGCAGAGCAAGTGTGGTGGGAGAGTTAAGTGGAGATACAATAAAACTTGGACTATCTATGATTGTGACTTGCTTGTCCAGGGGGACAACCTGCATGCTCCTTGTAAGCCCCATGGATACACCGACATTACACACCCGTTCTTTTTTTAAGCTATTGATGATGCTGCTTTTCCCCACATTGGGGAAACCAATTACTCCAACATGAATGGCTTTGCCGTAAGTCTCCTGAAAACCTCCAAGAAGTTTCCAAAGGCTTTCTTTCCCAACGCAGACTTCACTTTTGAACAGAGATTTTTCTCCTTATCTTCTTGATTATCTTCCCTTTGTCCTTCAGATTTGTTGAGGCTCTGAACACGACTGTGGCCAATTCCCTTTTCAAATAATTTAGCCAGTTCTCCAAATTCTCCTTTGGCACCAAATCTGATTTATTCAATACAAGTATCAGCTTTTTCTGTCCACCCTGGACAATGGCCTCTTCCACCTGGGGACACCTGCAACCAAGAGGATCTCTGGCATCCAACACTTCCAGCACAGCATCTGAGGCTTCAATCACCTTTTTAAGTTCCTGACAATATAACTTCTTTGGATTCTGTTTGCCCAGCTTGGCTCTATTCTTAGCTTTGCATTGCCCAACTTCCTCCTTCACAGGTTCCACGTTAGATGGCTCAACAACAGGGTTGGTTTTAAGCTGTCTTTTCTTTTCTTGTTCCTTCTGCCTGTCAAGTTTCTGCTGCTGTTTTAGTTCTTCAAGCCGCTGTTTCCTTAGCTCAGCTTCCCGAAGCAGAGCTTCCTTAAAGGGATCACTGTTAGGAACTCCTGGGTCTTTCCTAGGTTTCTTGTGACCCCGTTTCTTAGCCTCTTTCCTCAATTTTCGATGGTGTTCTCGAACCTTCTTTTTTATTTTATACCGCTTATGGCAGGTCATGCGTTTACTTGCTTTCTTTAACTTCGGCGGCTTCATACTGGAGGTAAGATGAGAAGCAGCGGCACCAAAAGCAGCAAGTACAACCTAACTCCGCCGTCACCACGTGCGAACTCTACTTTTATTTTTGTTTGGCATTTTTCCATTACCATTTAGTCCCCTTATACACCTTCCCCCCGACCCATCTCCCCACAATCACCACACTGTTGTCCATGTCCCTGAGTCCTTTTTCCTTTTTACTCAATCCCTACACCCTCTACCCTTCTCACTCCCCTTAATCTTACCCTTTGTGACAATATTGATTAACTTGGAGAACATTATGCTAAGTGAAATAAACCAGTCAGGAAAAGACATATACCATATGATTTCACCCATATGGGGAATCTAATGAACAAACTAGGTACAGACAATTTAGAAAAAGACACTTGCATTATGGAATGAAAGGTTTTAGGAACCAATATAGTAGATTAATTTATTCATTTGTTGTTGTCATGTTCATGGTATTTTGTAAATACCTTTAGTTTCCACAGTAAAAACTTACCAGTGCTCTATGAGCTGACCTGAAAATTTTGCTCTCTGCTTCTTCTCACATTTTCATCACTTATTAACCTTCAGAGCTAGCTCAGAGTACAGGATATCCAATGTAGCCTATTGGTTCTCAAGCAGGGGTGCCTATCAGAATCCTCTGTAGGACTTTTTAAAAATGTGTAGTTCCAGATTCTACTCCCAATCAAATTAGAATGTCCTTAGGTGGGGTCAGCAAAGGGACACATACTTCTCCAATGACTATTGTATACCTGTGGTTAAGAACGACTGGCTTATTCACTAAGTCTTCTTGAATCATCAACATGTTTCCTTTGGAGGAATCCCACCATGGTGGTCTCTTAAAAATATAATTTAAGGAGAAATTACTGAGTTTAATTTTTGTACTGATTTCTTTAGGAAAGTTTTTCAAATATTAATGCATTGAATCATGCAGTCTTCCTATATTAATAGAGTTCTTAGGGCTATATACCAAGGTTTTTCATCTATAGAATATCTTCAAAAGAGATTTTTTTGCAATGCTTTTGAGTAATCATGGTAATTAGAGGACTCAGTTATTATTATTTTTTAAGTCAGAATGATTAGATTTCTATTAAATTACCATCACAGAAGACTGAAAATGGATGCAGGAGGGTGCTGTCATCAGCACTGTGTGAGGTCAGGAGATTGATCAGGACTCATAGTTCAAGCATCATCAAGTAAACAGATTGTCTAAAACCAACACCTTCTGCTTTTCCAAACCAAAAAATCTGGTAGGTTCTCAGTGTTTCCTCAGACATGCACTTGAAGAATCTTCACATTCCTTTTTATATTCCATCCTAAGATTTGATCAGTTTGAAGTGGATTAAGTCACAACAGAGGAGGCCACAGTGTTTGTCCTGTGAGTGAATTTCATGATGTCAAGACTGATAGATAACATTGCATTTCACATTATAATGCAAACTATCCTAACTTTCACATTCTTTTCAGGTTTCATACTATCTTAAGCCTGTATTAATTCTCTCAGGGAAAATAAAAAAGAGTTTCCTTACAAAAATTGGAGCTGACCACTTGTGGTGGTTTTTATGGCTTCCTTCTGAGTGTGAAGTGCTCTAACCCCTAACCCTATGTGTCAAGTGCAATAAACAATAATGTGATAAATAGCTTCATCTTTCTAGTCTTACTTGTACTGTGGTGTATTATATATAATATAATAAAATTTCTTTTGAGTGGCATATATATCTTGGTGAGATAAAATCTTTTACTTTGTAAGGTTGAGTATAATGCAATCAGAAGAAGGAAGGAGGGGCTTCTAAATATAAATTTCTGAAGGTTAGAATAATTTAATTATACTCAGTACATAGTATTTTACTGAAACCTTAGTTAGGATAACTGCTAAAATGGACAGATCTGTGCTCAAGAGGCTGACAGACTGATTGCAGAAGTGAATGAGGAGAAAGAGGATAGAATCTAGGAAACAATATCTGAGAACAATTCAAAAAGAAGGCAGAGGTCAAATCAAAGGCAAATCAAAGGAATATGGTTTTCCAGCAGCTATGTGGGAAAGGATTTTGCAAAAGAACAAATGAGAGAATAACAGCCAAGGAAACTTTTGCAGGGAGGAGAGGAAGAGTTCTGAGCTTGTTGACAAACTGAATGGAAGGAACAGGTAGGAAGAAAGGCATCAAAGATGCAAGAACAAAAAGCCTCAGAGTCCTGGTGATAGAGGTGGGGGGGTGGAGGAGGACCACAGGACAGCAAATGAAATGGCCACCTCTTCTTCAACAGTCATCAATGATTTCATTTCCTAATTTATAGAAAACATAGAGGGCATTTAGAAATATATCTTTGTCTGTACCTCTCCCTTTCTCCTCTTTCATCTGTGTAGAAGATGTCTTTTCTCATGAACAAGGTCAATCTTTGTATATGGATAAATAAAAATATGACTGATGTTTGCCACATTTATAATTATATAGCCTAAAGAACACAAGAATTATGAACTGGCTGATTGTGTGTTTAAATCTATGTAATAAGCATATACTTTATTACTGCACTAAAAGAATAATTACAATATTGTAGACAGAAAATGGGTCACTCTTTTGTTCAGATGAAATTTGAACACTCATTTGTATAACCATTTGTAAGATTCTTTATTTAGGATATTATGACCAAATACTAAAACATTGATCTGGACTAATCAGATAATCAAACTTGGTTAATTATTAAAATTTATCTTCAAGTTTGACTAGTTATTCAAATAATCTAAAACATATCCATTTTTACATTACATCATATAGTCTCTAGCTTTATTGAACATAAAAAATGATATAGCCAGAATTAAATTCAGAGACACTGTAACAATGGGTAAAAAGAACTGGCTCATCTATAATTTTAAGCATACTTTCACCCAAGCCCTGAATGCTAGTAGTCAAGATTAGCCTTACAGAAACTTTTGTCAAAATAATTTTGAAATATCATACTAAGTTTTAAGAGCTAGAACTTTCCAAGGTCAATGCCAAATCATGAGGACTACAATATAACTATCACTCAACAATTCCTATCTCCTCCTTCATATATTTTGCAAATGCTTTTTTCTGTTTGTTGTGTGAAAGGCACTGCTACATAGTAGGAGATACAAAAGCAGAGAACAAACTAACTCTGCCTTTGAAGAACTTGCAATCTCAAGTGGTAGGAGACATATCCATAATTTTAAACTCTGGAAATGCATCTAAAGGATATAATCTAAAACAGAAAGGGGGAAAAGTCAATGAAAAGATAATCACTATATTATGATTTATAGTATTAGAAATGTTTAAAACAGTTACCAAAAACAGCCATATGTATATAAGTCGGGATAGGCTAAGTTATGCATAGTAAGAATCCTAAAATTTCAGTGGTTTAACCCAGCAAGTGGTGTAGTCCAATGTGGGCTAAGGGACTTGTCAGCTCTTCTCCAAGTAGTGAAACAGAAAGCCAGACCCTTTATCTTATCATTAATGGCTGCGATATTTGGAATATGTGGATTTCAAGGGAAGAGGAAAAGGCTAAAAGATCCTGCAGGGAATTTTTAAGGACAGGGCTTGGTAGAGACCTGCATCACTTTGCCCACATCCCATCGGCTGTAACTCAGTTATCTGTACAGGCCCCCACCTAACTTGTAAGGGAGACTGTAAATATAATCTTTTGTATGCTGGGAAGATAAAATAGTACAGTGAACACATAGCCTTATCTCTGTCATAAAGAGTTAGTAAAATGGATAATATATGCATACTTTTATCAAGAGCTAATAAAAATAGAAAAATGTTTTGCTTTAATGTCTAATAATTCATTATGCAAAGATTTATCATGATTGAAAAATGTGTGTAAAACAGACTTGCAGGAAATATACTAAAGTGTTAACAGTGATGTGGGGTGAAAAATGATAATTTTTAAACTTTCCTATTTCCATTTTTACTTTTCTTCTACAAAAAAGTGTTATTTTATAATAGAAAAAATTAAAATTTATGAATGTCTTTTAGCAATTGCCATATTATTAGAAATAACTGGGAATTAGGTACTCTGGGAAGGTGGCAAAGAGGGGAAAGGGAACGAGATGCTAAGTAGAGCTAAGGTCAAGTCCTGACAGTTTCCTTATTGCCTTTCTCCTTTGGGTGATTTCTCCCACTTTTTCCCTTTATTCATAAGGAAGATGTCATACCTTAAGGGTTCTGGTTTCTTCAGAGTTCTAAATCCTATTTCTCACCCTTCAAGGGCATCAGGAGTTGCCTCCTGTTCCTGACATGTGGCCCATTAACATCCCGGCGATAAGCCAGCAAGACTGGCAGTTAACACAGGGCAAATTCCAACATTAGTGTTTCTTAATTCTGTGCATTCACACTTTGATGTTATTTTTGTTTTTCTCTTCTTTATTGCATTTTCATACTTTTCTAGTCATTTAGGCTGCCATTAATATGATTGAAAACATATTTTAACTAGGATTTTTTGATGCGGTATACATAGAGTTTTGTCAGAACATTAACAAACAGTTACAAAGCTTTCCATCGTGCCCTAGTTGAATATAGCTCCAACTAAATAGTAATGTGTAAATTATTCTTAAACATTTAATTAGATGAATTTCTAATGTAGTTGTAAGCCTTTAGAAAGAAAGGTATTAAACAACTCCAAGATATTATAGCTGATTTTAAAATAGAATTATAATCAAAATAACTTTCAAAAATGTGCATATAGCCTCATTTTTAGTGCTAAAACATAATATAAAGATAATGATTTATTATTACAACATTATTATTATAAGCACTATAGTATTTCAGTCAATCAAAAATTCCTTATCTTAATAGACAAGATACTTAAACTGAATTTCTAAATGGAAGAATAGGGTTGTAAGCTTTGGTTGGTGGCACAGTGGAAAAGGCACTGGCCTTCAAACCCAAAGGTCTCTGGTTTGATTCCCAGCCAGGGCACATAACCAGATTGCAAGCCAGTCTCTAGCCAAGTCTGTAGCTGGAGGCAGGTGAAAGGCAACCATACATTGATGTCTCTCTCCCTCTCTACTTCTCTCCTTACCCCTCCCTCTCTCTAAAAATAATAAATAAAATCTTAAATTAAAAAAAAAAAAAAAAGAAGAAGAAGAAGATTATAATCTGACTTTGTGGCCCTTCCTATACTGTTAGATAGGTCAGATGCTTTGACCCTTGTTTAAATCTTGCAACATAAATTCTAGCAATTGCTAAAATGATACATATACCAGATTCAAAGAGAACAGAATCCAGTCAAGGACTATTACTGCACCAGTCACTTGTATCCAATTACTTAGTTTGCATTCCAGCAACATATAACTGACATTGATTAGACTCAGCTGCATCTGAGAATGGAAACAAGTATTGTTCCTGGGGGAGAGGGTACATGGCATTCAATGTACAAAAGATGAAAAGATCCAAGAGCAGATGGCTTCCCTGAAACGTAATGGCCTATGCTAACTCAGCCCATATTGTTGACTGTTCATGACCCAAATGTGGAGAGATTTGTGTCTGGTAGGCATGAGATTACTACAGTGCTGTTGCTGTGTATGGTGTGGTGTTCCTAGATCTGTGGCCTGCCTTCGAGCTAAGCACATATGGTGCCAGGGGTCTGGTACGTTTGTATGTGTGACATCAGTTTGAAACTGACACCACTGTTCCCACCAAAATCAGAGTAGACAATACACTAAATTTCTCAAAAACAGAGTTACATTTAAAAATGGGCAATTTCATTAATTGGAGATTTCCCCCAGAAACTTCCTAAAACGATTTATAGATGAAAGGTGGTGAAAATATTCAGTGTAAAGTTGCAGGTTTATATGAGTTTACTAGATAAAAATATATTTTAGGGCATAAAAATAAGCATACATTTTATTGAACTTTAAAGCTTAAATATTTAAATGTTCTCAACAAATAAAATGCATTTGATAGTCCCTTTTTCAATGTAATTTTAGTTGTCTAAAATTATTTTCTAATGATTGTTGTTATAAAGACCTTAGGTGATTTATCTAAAACAAGACAATTCTTTCTTAGACATTACTTACAAGAAGATGTTTGTAGAAGTAATAAAAATTTCTTTTTAAAATATACTGCAATCAGATATCAAATTGGTATCATACCTACTCTCTTTCATGGGCAGTTGTCTCACTACATTGTTGAGAAAATTATTTTTTTACTCCCTCTGCTTTTACTTTAGCCTGAATATTGCCATAGTCTACCATATTATTGATAGAAAATTAGGTTTAAAGTATTATATTAACATCAAATGCTTCTGAAAATTAGAAATCAGTAATTAAAACACATACTTGTTTCAAATCCAAGTATTTAAGTCTCCTGAGGTAAGGGAGATAGTGATAAAACCTACAAATAAACATATTTATGATGACATAGTTATTCAGTCATTTCAATTCTATACTGCATACTTTGAGATAATAACTGTGTCATGTATTGATCATCATCCATATAATCTTAATATGCATGCCCAAAATTTATAGATACATATGGGGATCAGTTTGAAAAACAGTATATGTGGGTCCTTGACTGTCAGTTGCTGTGTTATTTATATGTATTTGTGTATGTTTCTCTGTGTGTATATTTTATATACATCATATTAGATATAACTTGTCTCAGAGGAATGCAGATTTTACTACATTAATTATTCCTTGGTCAATAAGTGCGTGTAACCCTTTAACTTCACAGTATTTTGGACATATCTGAAAAAATGTAAGTCAATCTTCTGAAAAAAGTTTGAGGTGAAAAAGGCATAAGTAGTCAGTACTAAGTAAAACTTTGTTGCATTGTTGTCACTTATACTTCAGATCAACACAAATCTCACTAAACTTTTTTTAAATGCAATAAGAATCTGACAAGACCTTTCTGTCACAGATTAGTGTTAAAGAAATGACAAATCCCCCAAAGAAAATTGTCTTTCTGGCTGAAATGCCAGCTGTATTCTGTTTCCAGTGTTCTATGCATGTACAGCATCATTATTGATATTGTGGGTGTCTAAAAAGAAAAAAAGAATTAAAACATTTTTTTGTAGATAGTAATGCAAATGAAGTTAATCTGAGAACTTAAATTTAGATTTGTTTCTATAAAAATCTGCTATTTTATGGATATTATGTTGCTGAGCAGAATTAGATTATGGAAACCCCAACCTAATTAAATTCTGCAATATTTTTAGTCTATTTCATCAGTTGATTTCAAATTAATGAAAAAATAATGTAATATTTTCAATGAGATGTAGAATAAGTGATCAAAACATTTTTTTAAGAGGGAAGAGGTTACAAATTGGATACAATTTAAATTTAGATTGCATGCAACAACTATACAAAATAGTAGAATCTAATTTGAACTGAAGAAGGAGTTCTCAAGAAGCTGGAGAGAGCTGTATTTCATGAATTCTGATGACACTAGAATTTAGTCATCTTGGCAATATTGTAATGTTTGCTTAAGTAAACCCATTTAGGCTTGTGTATTTTGGTACATGCATCTTTTGGCACTTTCAATTATTTGGATAGAGAAAGCACATGCAACTTCCATGTTATTTATGCAAATTTAATTTTATGAGAGGTATCAGTTTATTGTGTAGAGATTTGTCTTCTCAAATAATAGAAAACTCTGAATTGGAACTGTAACTTTTACTTAAATCCATTATTTTTTCTCCCTTTTCTCTAAGCAGATAAATTCGTGCTATGCTTTGCATGCCAGTTTTAATTTTCATTGTTTCTCTTTTCTCATTTCTTGCCATTCTAACATCAAATAATATATCTTGTTAGTGCACTGCTGTGGTTCTATTTATTACAATTTCTATTATAGACAAAATTAACTTGATTTCATATATAATATTAATATATCATATTTATCATAATATATCACATTTTTACAAATATAACATATAGTTTATGACAGAAACAGAATTATTATAATAATACAAGAACATATTTAAATAATGTTATTTATATAAGTTACCTGTATATTATATTTGCATTAAATTATATATTATATTATATCTATTAATTATACAAGGTCTGTCTGGAAAAAGTTCAGCCATTGTTAAAATAACAAGAATGGGTTGTAGGATATCGATGTAACATGGCAGCCAAAGAGAGTGGACTGGGATGCGCATGCATGACCAATGGCGACATCACTGTCACTGGGGCGGTAGATGCTGTTGAGTGAGCACATATATTGTGTGGCTATCACATTCAAAATGACTGAGCAAGTAGATCAACAAATCAGCATCAAATTTTGTATTAAGCTTTAATATTTCTCATGGAAATTATTCAGATGATTCAGATGGCTGCAGCTGTGGGCAACAGGTGATTGGCAACTTTATCACAACAATGTGCCACTCATACATCATGTCTCACAGAATGTTTTAGCAAAACATCAAATCACCTAGGTTAATCAGGCTCCCTATGGCCCAGATTTGGTGCCTTGTGACTGCTGGTTTTTCCCAAAACTAAAATCATTATTGAAAGGGAAGAGATTTCAGACTGCCAGTTTGATTCAGGAAAATATCAAAGGGCAGGTGATGGTGACTGGGAGAACTGTGTGAGGTTCCAAGGTACCCACTCTGAAGAGGACTGAGGCATCATTGTCCTATGTACAGTGTTTCTTGTATCTTATATCTTCTCCAAAAATGGTCTCTATTTTTCATATTGCATGTCTGGATAACTTATAAGCAAACCTCAATTACTTATACAGTCATGTACCACACAATGATATTTTGATCAATGGCACACTGCATATACAACCCTGTAAGATTATAATGGAGCTGAAAAGTTTCTATCTCCTACAATATCAAAGCTATATTAAGGGCAGAATGCAGCACATTACTCAATGTTTGTGGTAATGTTGGTGTAAACGACCCTACTGCTCTGCCTGCTGCATAAAAATAAATCATATATAACTATGTATAGCACAGAATACCTGATAATGATAAACTACCATGTTACTGGCTTATGGATTTGCTATACCATACTTTTAATAATCATTTTAGAGTGTACTCTTTCCACTTATTAAAACACATTGCTATAAAACAGTATACCCTGTTGGGCCAATGGCAGCCTCATAACTGAACCCAGGTTCAGTTGCCTTTTGCAATAAAAATCAAGCTCATGAGATAGGTGCTGGTAAAAAGAAAATTAACTTATTTGAGCGCTGGCATCTCAAGGAGATAGCTGCATTCTTCTCCTCAATGACATATCTTAACATCTCTGGTCAGCTTTGCAATTCCTACAGGTAGTTGTTGGGGATTTATGAGGGGGAAAATTCCTAGGGAGAGCATGAATGTGCTGTTTCTTCTGGGGGTAAAGGTAGGGGGGATTGAGTGGAATCATGCAGCTTTTTCCCAAGCTCAATCTCTTGGTTCTGGGGTTATCTCTCTACTATCATTAGCATTTCTGCCTTCTGCAGACACCTGTGGTTTATGGCCCATGCCAGCATATCTCACAACTATAACAAGAACTGAAGCACAGGGTTGATTAAATACTTTGATTTGTTACAGCACATATAACTGATTACTAGCTGAAAGGTATTAAATTATGGTTGTAGCTTAATATCTTAGTGCAGGCAGAAGCTTTATCAAGGTGGGAAGAAAGGGGAAGTAGAACAAAGAGCTCAAAGGGGAGGTTGGACAACATGCAGGCAGTGTCCTTGCTGGTCTTCATGCGGGTCTTACGGTCAGTGTACTTAAGTCAGCAAGGGTCCAAGGTCAGATTATTTCTTAGGTTTGCACGGGAACCCTGTTGATTCTAGTAAAGTATACTTAGAAGAGGAACTTTTAACATGTAAACTCTAGCTTTGAGGGAAAAATCAGGTTAGAGTAACAAGCTGAGTTTAATATTTACTGAGGTTAATATTGGTAGCCTTATATAAGTATAGTGTACAGTATTTATTCCCTGTCACAGCCTCATACATCTGGTGTTTACCTTGTCTTAGATTGCAGCATTTTCTATTGTGCATGATTTCATCTTGTGTTGCTTGTTTACCATGGCCCCCAAGCATACAAAATCCACTGCTGATGTTGCTCCTAAGGGGCCATAGTAGGTGATTGAGCTGGAAACAAAACTGGAGATGATTATTGATTACAAAGGTGAAAAACTAGTGATGGTCATGCATGTTCCATTCCACTACAGCTACTATATTGAATAAGAACAAAATGGTGGAATCTGTTAAAGTATCTGTCTCAATGAAGCAATGAGACTAACAAAAATTTAAGAAGTGTCAGGCTTGGAGAAACTTGTATTGAGGACCAGACACAAAAATACATCCCTTTCAGCACTATGATGACTATGGTCAAAGCAAAGAGTTTGTTTGCAATGTTGAAAAATAAAAATAAAGAGCTGCACCAAGCTACCATATTAAATTCCCAGCTATCTCTAGGTTGTTTAGCAATTCAAAAATTGTTATTTATTACATAATGTGAAAGTGAGTAGTGAGTTTGCAAGAGCTGCTGTGAATGCAACTGAGGAACTTTTGGAAACTCTAGATAAGGTGACTATGGAGGAAAATTATTTGCCAGAGCAAATATTCAGTATAGATTAAAGCTTCCACTTCTGGAAAAGGATGCCTGAAAGGATTTTATTTCATAAGGAGGTTGAGTTAATGCCAAGTTTTAAGGTTTTAAGGACAGAGATAATAGTCTTGCTTGGAGGCAATTTTATAGGCTGCAAATTGGACCCCACTGTGATCTGGCACAGTGAGAGCCCCAAGGCCTTCATGCGTGTCAATAAGCATGAACTATCAGTGTACTAGTGGAGCAGTTAAAAGTCATAAACAACTCACCTCCTCTTCCAAGACGCCCTCTTTAATTGCTGTGTCAGCAAAATGAGGAAGTAGTGAATAGAGAATAATATACTTTCCAAGATTTTGCTCATTGTTGATAATGTCCCAGGACACCCTCTTTTTCTTGGTAATCTTCATCCAAATGTCAAAGTGGTGTTTCTCCCTACAAACACCATCTCTTCAATCCAAACAATGGATCAAAAACTTATAGCCACTTTTATGGTCTACTCTCTTAGTCCAGGCTACTGTTCCAACTGAGCAAGACACTGAGAAGACATGATAAAATATTGGAAGGATTACAATATCTATGACCATGTCAGGAGACTTGCTTGAGCTTGGGGTGATGTTGCCATGAAATATATTCCTAGCATCTTGAAGAAGGTTGTCCATGACTTCAAAGAATTTGTCAAGAATGAGGAGGTTACAAACATCAATAAGGCTGTGGTTGAAATGGCAAATAATTTTAACTTGGGTATAGGTGAGAGTGACATTGAAGAGCTCTAGAGGTGGTTCCTGAGAAACTGACTAATGGGTAGTTGTTGGGATGAGAATAGGAAGTTTAGCTGAAGAAGAGGCAAGAGAAAAGAAAACTGTAAGAGAAGAAAAAGAAGAATCCCCCAAGAAAATTCACAGTAAAGGGTTTAGCAGAAACTCCTAAACCTTTAAGGAGACCCCAAGAATCTCCTTAAAAATTTAGAAACATGGACTCCAACACTGAAAGGTTTTCACTAATAGAAAGGAATATTCGGTGTACATTAACTGCTTGCAAGGAAAATTAGGGTTAAAGAAAAGAAACAAACCACCATGGATATATTTCTGAAAAGAGTAACACCTCAAGAAGAGTCTCAGGAAAGTCCTTCAGGAGATATTCCAGAAGAAGGGCATTAGTATCAGAGAAGGTAGAAGCTTCATGTATGTTATTGCACTTGAAGTCCTTCCAAGGGAATAAAATGTGGAGGTAGAAGGTAGTGCTATTGATGACCCTGACCCTGAGTAGGCCTAGGCTAATGTGTGTTGTTGTCTTAGTTTTGTTGTTGTTGTTGTTTGTTTGTTTTAATTTGAGAGAAGCATTGATTTGTTGTTCCACTTATTTATGCATTCATTGGTTGATTGTTGTGCCCTGGCCAGGATTGAACCTGCTGTTCTGGCATTGAGGTACAATAAGGTACCTGGCCAGAGCCTGGTTGTCTTAGTTTTTAACAAGAAAATTTAAAATGTAAAAAATAAATTAAAAAATTTGTGAAGAGAGAAAAAGCTTGTAGAGTAAGGATATGAACAAAATATTTTTGTATAATGTGTATTTTAAGCTGTGTTATCGCAAAAAAGCCAAAAATTATAGTTTATAAAGTAAAAAATATATATGGTTAGCCAAGATTAATTTATTGTTGAAGAAACAAAACTATATTTTATAAATTTAGGATCAGCTAAGAGTACACTGCTTATAAAGTCTATAGTAGTGGGCAGTAAAGACTCAGGCCTTCAACTGAAGTTCCTGTTCCCATCCCAACAACTATTCATTAATCAATTTTTTCAGGAACCACCTCTAGGAACTCTTCAATGTTACTCTCACCTGTACCCAAGTTAAAGTTGTTTGCCATTTCAACCACAGCCTTATTGATGTTCGTAGCCTCCTCATTCTTGACAAATTCATTGAAGTCATGGACAATCTTCTTCAAAATGCTAGGAATATATTCATGGTGGTTTAGATTATTAATAATATCAAAGTGAACCTATCTTTATAATCTGATGGAGTTTTAAAACCATCATGAGTGTTACATTCTGAATTAGTGTGCTCTAATGTAAACTTAAGAAGCATGTGGTTAATTATACAGCGGAGACTGATACAGCATGAGGATGTCACCTATATCACAGTTTTGGGACTGAGTTTCATTTAAATATTTGAGAAATTTAAAGAACTACTAATAACATAAAAGGAATGTGGTTTTAAGAGAAAAGGATGCTCCAAACACCAGAGTGACCTTATGAAATTTTAATTCAGCTCTTAGGCCTTTGGTGCCTGGTCATTAAAAATGGGGATAGTCATGATACCCTTCTGAGAAGTGTTTCTTCTTTAAAGCCTTCATACTCTGCAAGAGGAAAGATGATATTTTTATTGGAATTCTCCTTTATCCACTATCATAATGAGCATACTGCCCTCCATCAAATTCTAATTTCTTCTTCCTAACAAATTAGGGGTTAATTTTTCTTGTCTTTCCTAGCTACTAATTCCAAATCATTAGATTTTGCAATGAGATCTTCTTGAGTTGGTCTCCTAGATATGGAATACATTCCACAATAAACTCTGATAGTTTCCAGAAATTTCCAGGCAAAGGATGAATTGCAGCCTGTTGGAACACAGCCACGCCCATTTGTTTATGTCTCATCTGTGACTGCTCTCACTACGGAAGTGGAGGATTTATGACCTTCAAAGCCAGAATGGTTGATAGCTGGCCATTTACAGGAAAAGTCTGTGCATCTCTGATCTAGACAATGCAGTGACAGCCTGGTTTATGGGTTATTTTAAGTGAACCGTGCCTTTCAGGAGTAAAGAAGAAGAATTTAAACACCCCATTGCATTCTATGACTACAGAGCCCCTGCTTTTAAAAGTCAATAAAAATCATTAGGTATACAGTTTGGAGGACCAGGCTTTTTTTTTTTTAAGCTTTAATTAATCAGATTCAGCACACCTTTTCTGGGTTTTCTGTCATAAACTCATGTCCCCTTTTGCGACTCTAAAATAGTCATTAAATGATGACTATTATAAAAAGAACATGAAGAACAAAGATTGGACCGCATGTTAATTCCCATGAGGAATTTTGTCTGCAGCTAAAATCATTCACAAATGGCATCTATCCTTCATCCTCAATTCCTGAAGACCTGAATTCCCAGTGGGGTGGAGAAATCTTTAGCTAATAGCCCCAGTTTCCTACGATTTCTATGTTTCTTGTACTTAACATGTATTTAATTCTGAAAAAAAGGAAACTGCAGTTTCTATTCGTGTAAATACAGCTCTGTTAGTGACTGCTAAAACCAGTGTAGGACTCATTAAATAGATGCATTTATTCATTGAGATATTGTGCTCCTGTGGCTACGCATATGGAATAAATCAGGCTGAGCAGTCATGCTGTCCCTTAGGACCTCCAGTTGGGTTGAAATATCTTCCTGCCTGCAGTCATATGGTTAAGAACCTAATCAAAATGTGTGGATTAGAATTCCAGAGCATTTTTGACAGTCTAAGGAACAAATAGGAATTAAAAAGGGAATTTCTGGGTAATTCTTTTTGTCAACGTGTTTTTCATACACTGACAAAGTGAAAGAAAGGAAGATATAGCTCATTTTAATTTCCACTTATCAAGTATGGCTTCTAAATATCATGATCATGCCTGAGTATGTGTGTTTTGTAAGTAATTTCAAAAAATAAGCTGATAGATAAAAATAATGCGAAAACTATTTTATCAAGAAACATTTTAAAAATCAGTTATTTGGAGGTAGTTTCTGTGACTGCTACCCTTACAATAAGTTTTAAACTTTTTACATTTTGCTTCCCCTTAGATGCCAACTGTTTCTTCTTATTAAAAAAAAATTATTGATTTTAGAGAGGAAGGAATGGAGAGGAAAAAAGGTAGGGGGGAAGAGAAACATTAGTTTGTTCTTCCACTTACTTATGTGTTCACTGGTTGTTTCCTTTATGTACCCTAACTAGGGAACAAACCTGAAACCTTGGCATGACAAGATGACTCCCTAACCGACTAAGTGAACCAGCCGGGACCATACTGTTTCTATATATCTTCTTTCTGAACATATAAAAGCATGCTTTTTGAGAAGAAACTAACAAAATTTTTAAATGGTAATAAAATGGACCAGGCAGGGCCATACTATTTCTGTATATCTTCTTTCTGAGCATATAAAAGCATGCCTTTTGAGAAGAAACTAATAAAAATTTTGAATGATAATAAAATGCCATTCATTACTATTGTAGATATAATAAATAATTTGAGAATCTGTGGATGATAAATACAGTGCCTGGCATGATAATATTCTTTTTTCAAAACATTGCTATTTTGGTTACCTATTACTGTGTATAGCAAACAACCAAAACTAAGTAATTAAAACATCAAAAATCTCTATACTATATCTAACTTTGTGGGTCAGGAATATCAGCAGAGTGCAGTAGAAGTGCTTTTCATACCTCCAGGATAACCTTCATTGGTTCTTAGCAGAGGTGGTTCAAATGGACATAGATAGCTGAGATGGCCTGACTGCTTGCCAGAGTCCAGGGATTCCAGTCTGCCTGTCACCTTGAACCCTTGGTTTTGTTTCACATGCTGTCTGCTGACATAGGAATGCAAGAGAGCTGCTTCATTTATGCTGTGGTGACGGGACTGGAATATGTGGGGCACTAGAGCTGATTGCACATCTGTCTCGAAGTTCAGGCCTCCCTATATGGCTGACTTGGGATTCCTTACAGCATGGTATTCTCAAAATAGTCAGACTTTTCTTATGATGGTTTCTCTCTGAGTTTTCTAAGAGGCACAGGCAAACACTGAAAGACTTCTTCCATCTCTGAAATTACTTTCGCTATATTGTATTGATCAAACAATGTGCTAAGATCAGTTGAAATTTAAGGAGAGGGGTTATAATGGCATGAACACAATACACATGCACAGTATGTTATGGTTGATAGTGACCAGACTTTGCTTTTATTCTCACCTATGTCACTCCTCCATGGACAACAGTATGAATCCAAAAATATGAAGGAGGGAAAGAACATGGGATCCAGCAGCAGGGAGCCCTAGACGATTCACTACTATTAAGTAGCAGCTAGAATGAGCAGCCAGAGGGGAAATAAAGGCAGGACCCTCACCATACAATTTAACAAAGAAAGGAGGCTGGAAGCAAAGAGAAGGTATGTTTCATGAATGAATTCAGCAGTCCTGAGCTCGGTTTTATAAGACTGCCAGGTGTCCCAAGCATCACAAGCGAAATAGCACAGGAGAAAGGAGGTGAGTTCTGCAAGCTTCTGTAACAGTCTCACTAAGATTGCCAGGTGTCCTGAACATCATAAGCAGGAGGAAGGGGAGCGTCCTTGAGATTCTGTACTGGGAATGGGGACCTCTGTAACAATTTCACTAAGACAAAGACCTTACTAACTGAGAAAGAACACCTTTGTAGTTGTGGAGGAGAGGGGCCTCCAGAAGCCAGCTGAGGTATCTAACCCCTAAACACAAATGGTCGGGGCACTCGGGTTAGCCAAGTGCCCACTTGTAGCTTTTGCCCAAGTGTATAAATGAACAATCTTGTTTCCACTATATGTGCTGCTCTCTTACTTGAATTCATCTTCTTCTTGGAGACAAGAACCCAGGCAGGGAAAGAAGGCCTCCTGACTCAGGTGTCTCTGCACCCCTATCACTAACAGCACCTGAGGGGCTTGGCATACCTCACCTCATCTCTTTGATCCTCCTTTCCTTGCTTAACTATGTAAACCATATGGCAACTGGTTGATATTAACTAAATTGAAACTGCTATTATTTCTTTCTGAGGTTTAATGATTTATTTTCTCAAAAACAGAATTAAGATGAACAATGTTGTTACTTCCCTTTGTTACTTCCTGGTTAAGAAGCATGAGTTCTTCTCTCTCAAATACGTTCTTCCTTATGCATTTGTAACCAAATCGAGTCTTTCTGTGCATGGCTTACAGGTGCTAAAACTAGATTGTAGAAGAAACCTTATGTTGCTTGGTGAATCAAAGGAAGATTTGCAGGCCTGGTCTATGAGAAGGTATGTGGACCAATGCTAAGGAACATCTGCTATGCGCTACCATGCCACTTACACATCATAAAACGCATGGTGGGGATCAGTCACACTAAAAAGGAAAGTTTTAGAATCTAGAAGAAAACAGGTAACAGATGTTCCAGTCAGATGGTCGAGCTAAAATATGTATTATAACTGGCATCTGAGGCAGGAAATAAACAGGATTTATACCCTACATAGGGTTTTAATTACTCTGCATTCAGAAAACTTATATTGCTTCATACTCTTATTCAAAGGGAGTGCTATCATTCCGGAGAGCATCAGTGTTACATGTCAGAATTGTGTTCTGACAAATTGTTTGCCATTACTGATTTTACTGTATTTGACATAGAAAAAGTCTTTGTACAAATTAATACAGAATCTTATATTTGTATGTCTAATTGTAGATGATTTAATATTATATAGGATGCTATAAATTTTAATACTAATATTTTAACTTTAATTTTATGTTTTTTATTGAGATATGATTTACATATAACACCATATTTTCTAGGTATACAAAATAATGTTTTAGTATTTGTATATATGTGATGTGCACAATAGGTCTAGTTAATGTCTGTCATGCACATAATTAAACTTTCCTTTTTGTCATGAGAACTTTAAGATCTACTCTTAGCAACTTTCAAATATACAATACATTATTATTAACTAGAGACATCATGCTGCACATCACATTTCCAGGATTTCTTTATGTATAACTAGAAGTTTGTATATTTTGCCCTTTCACCATTTGCCCACCTCAGACCCCCTACCTCTGGCAGCAACCACGCTGGTCTCTGTATGAATGAGTTCCTTGTTTTAGTGTTTTAGATTTCACATATTAAATATTGCAAATTTCTATGTAACATATTAGATTCTTATCAGATGTAAAGATTTCACTCAGTAATGGATCTGTTTGGTTGTTACTGGCTGTATTTTAGGAAATTTAGGTCTTGCCTTTACATTTTTATTTATTTTTATTTTTAAATATTGCATTTATTTCTTTCTAGAGAGAGGGGAAGGGAGGGAGAGAGAGGGAAACATCCATGTGTGGTTGCCTTTCACATGCCCCAAACTGGGGACCTGGCCTGCAACCCAGGCATGTGCCCTGACTGGGAATTAAACTGTGACCCTTTGGTTCACAGGCTAGTGCTCAATCCACACCAACCAGGGTTCTCCTTTACATTTTTTTTTTTTTTTTAAGATTTTATTTCAATATTTTTTTAGAAAGAGGGGAAGGGAGAGAGGCAGAGAGGGAGAGAGACATCAATGTATGGTTGTGTTTCACCTGTTTCCAGCCACAGACCTGACTGGAGACCTGGTTTGCAACCTGGTTATGTGCCCTGGCTGGGGAATCGAACCTGCGACCTTTGGGTTCACAGGCCGGCGCCTTAACCACTGTGCTACCAGCCAGGGCCTTCTTTACATTTTTAAATATGCACAATTAAAACTCATTAAAAAACAGAGAGAATTTAGAAAAGAAATAACAAAAATAATGCATGTATTTGTTCTTTTAGCTCTGTATGTTGCTATAAAATACAAGATTCCCTAGATATTGCAAGACTGAACAGTACAACTAAGCACTGTTATTCAAAGACATGAGAAAAGAAGGATGAAAATTGGTTAACACACAGGCATGAAACAGAACTTTTATTTATTTTAATAACCTGAAGAATAAAAAATTATTAAGAAGCTTATTCAAGCTCCATAGCAAAAATGCCTTATCCCAGTTGCCTCTCATTAAGTAACCTGGTGGCATCCTTTGTAAATCTGGTTAACCCTCAGGATTACTTTGACTCCTCCTTGCTTGGGAACTAATTTTAAATGCTATCGCTATGGCTGTAGCTGTCTTTTCCCATCTAAAAACTAGCATTGACGATAATTACCTGGTCTTTACACTGCTGAGTTGTTCAAGGAGTCTTTGACATTTCATCTCTGTAATGTTTTCACCAGCCATCATTTACGGGGACTACCTCACAACTCACAAATAATTGGACTTAATTGTAGGTGCACTTAGACCTTTACAATATCAAAACAAGAGGCCAGAAACTAATTGTGGCACAATTATTACAGAATGTTATAGCCGCCTTATTGTATCAAGAAAAAAAATGATAAATAAACTGACAAAAGGGAATGTGCTTTTAAAATATGCTTGTCTCATAATAACTTTCTCCTCTTTGTTCCAGTAATGAAGCCTTATCTTCTCAGAGTAGCTGCTTACTAACTGCTACTCTCTGCATCCTTTATTATAAAAACATGACACTGAATCTTCCACAATTGGATAAAGTATTTCATCCTTTATTAGCTTCTTTCCTCTATAGACAGAGTACAGCCGGTAAAGATGTCATTCTTGTCCTGTGAAACAAGTAGATTAGTCCATTTTCTCATGGGGTTTGGCAAAGTCCTTCAATAGATGTGACTGGCAGAGGAAGGGCTGTAGGCACTAGCTCTGGGGAATAGATTGCTGACTTGATAAATCTTTGGGTCATCAAAGGTCATCTCTTGATGTCTGGAAGAAAGATTGACTTACTAATAAATACCAGCAAGAGGTCTTACTGTAGTGGAAAAAATATATAGAGAAAACAAACTAATATTGAAAAACAATTTGCATGCTAGCAATACCAATACTCAAACAAACACACATAAACTATTTGCAGTCAAGTTTACTGTGAATGATTTTTAAAAATGTAAAGTCGTTGCTACAGTAAAGCACATGCTTCTTTCGGTTCTTTGGATTTCCTGTGGGCTATAGGAAATACAAAGTGAGCCCCTAAATAGGCAATCACAAACAGAAGTAATTATGGCTATATCCTGGAAATGCTACTTAGAAATGTGGAAGTAAAAAGATTTGAAATTACAAGGTATTTCATGAAAGCTGCTAGAAATAAAAAAAATTTATGTACAGTTGAAGCTCAATTACTTGTTATTAATGAATTCAAAAACCTCATTGTAATATTTGGCTATGGTATTTTTAGTGTTAAAATAAAAATAATAACCGAGATTAAAAAACAAAGCCAAAAATACAGTGACACAAGTAGTGAGTCCCATCAAAACACATTCCCACATTAACAATTTTTTAATTTAGGAAATATCATGTTACAATGTTTTGACTTGCTGTTAAAGAAGATGCCCACAACATTGCTAGTGAGCAATTTCTTTCATTTTATTTTTTTAACATATATATCCCTACTTGCTTTCTTTGACTCTATGCCATCTCACCTCCCCTTTACATCAGGACTCTTTCTTTTATCCCTAGTGGATAAATTTCACATACTAAGTCCTCAATAGGAGCTGTGCTCTGGGAAGTTTCTTCAGTGTTCCATGTTGTGGTAATTCTTCATCTGAAAGAGCAAAAGAGGGACATGAGTTGATACTCTAAAGAAGAGCTCTGCTGTAAAAGGAAGCAAGACTGGCTGCTGACTAAGGCAAGCCTCTACCATAGTTACCCAAACCCTAGTTCATCTCTGCCAATTTTTTATGTCTAATTTTAATCTCTCTCTCTATCACACACACACACACACACACACATACACACCATGCACACACATACACACACTGCTAGATTGTAGTGGTTGGCTAGAATTCTAAGATAGGACTTTGCTTCTAGTATTTTATAAATTCAATACTTGGATGTATGCCCAGAATCCAACTGGGGTTATATATTTGTGGAACTATAAGTCATCCTACGATTTGAGCAATAAAGGATGAATGTAAGACAAGAATTTCATGAAGGACTTCTGAGATCATGTGATGATAGGAGAAATAGTTATAATTATTGTTAAGCCCTTCAGATACATCATCTCTAATCCTTACACAGGCCTGCATGTATATTATTACTCCAATTTCATGGTGATGTCCAGAGTTGTTCAATCATTTGCCCTGGGCCACAGATATTTTCACTGGAGTGGCCCGACCTTCATTACATATTCATCTGACATTAATACTGAATATTTGACCAATTCAAGGGTGACAGAGTTTCATTTTTTTTTTTTTTGTAAAATAAGTAGGAAATGTTAATAAGAGAATATGTTTATAAATAAAGACACCAGAGTTTTCTTGGCCTGAGTATGTGTGATGCTCAGAGTTTTTGACAGGTTGTAGAACTGAGGGATAATGAGTAACACAGTCCTTTGTCCTAACTGTTACCTGTACTTCTGAATTGCTATCTACAGGAGTGGGAGGATCCTCAGAGCATGATCATTCCTGTTAGGCTGAGCCCTTGAAGATAAACTGAAAACAACTCATGATGTTCTGTTAGGATAATTAAAAGCTGGATCTGGACAGTAAAAGAGGCTGCCACTTAAGGATGACTCAAACTGAGTAAGCAAGACTTATATGGAGAGAGTGCATCTCATAAAACAACTCATCCAAGCTTCTCACTTTTATACAAAGAAAATGAAGTTCCACACCCTGGCTGGTAGCACAGTGGTTAAGGCACCGGCCTGCGAACCCAAAGGTCGTAGGTTCGATTCCCCAGCCAGGGCTCATAACCAGGGCAAACCAGGTCTCCAGTCAGGTCTGTGGCTGGAGGCAGGTGAAACGCAACCATACATTGATGTCTCTTTCCCTCTCTGCCTCTCTCCCTTACCCTCTTTCTAAAAATAATGAAATAAAATCTTTAAAAAAAAAAATTCCTTTTATTAAAAAAAAAAAAGAAAGAAAGAAAGAAAGAAAATGAAGTTCCAGACAGTTAATGACAATCTTTGCCTGTCACTTTATGCAACTCTCCTTAGGACATCTCATACATTTCCTGTCACATATACATTACTCACATCTGAGCCAAGGAGAACTCAGCCAAAAGCATACTGCTACCCCATCTGATTGGAATTCCTTTTCTCTATTTTGGTTCCTGGAAATCCCGTGTCACTCTTTCAAGCACAGGACCGATGGTGCTTTCTCAGTAAAGTCAATGAGTAAGTAAATAAATCATTTTAAAATGAACCATTTCTCTATATCACTTGGCAATTCCTAAATGGAGTTGCCAATAGGTGTCTGTGTCTTTAAAAAAAATGCCCCAAACCAGCGAATGTGATTCATTTGTCTTTGGAGAAGAACCCTGGAGTACTCAGTGAACCCCTTGCCCATACAGTCTCCTTCCTAGTCAGGAAGACTAGGAAGACTCCCTAGAAGAAGATTCTTCTTCTCCAGAAGAATCCCCAGAACTGATCCTGTCCTCAAGAGGCTACTCCCCATGGAAGGGACCAGGGATCCTTGTCTGGGCCTGAGACAGTCAGTTTCACAAAAACAGAACTGGTTAACAGGAAAGGTATGCTCTAGATCATGATTTGCTGGCTCAGTTAGCACCTCCTCTGAGAGGCTGAACATGAGGCATGAGGGGAATGAAAGCCAGTTTTAAGTGGTGCTATGAATCTGCTGTGAAAATAAAAAGCAGTAGAGGAACTTAATCACCAAAACAGCAGAGAACTGAGAAAGGACAAAGATTTCTGGTGTGGTTTCAGGGGAAAAAAATAATAATAAAAATGGCCAGAGGGGCATTTCTTTGGAAGTGCTACCTGTGAAGCCAAGGAAATTTTCCACTTGTGCTTAATTCTCAAATATTGATAGGTAAACCCTGCATTATGTGAGATAACCTGATCATATCTCTGCCTCTTACAGCTTTGTCTGCGGTGGTGGCTGATTTATGAGAGAATGTGGTCAGTCTGCAGCATGTTCCTTGTGCAGCAAAGCAATAACCTCCTAGAAAACACCAATGCTTTATTATTGTTGTGGTTGTTGTTATTGTTATTATATTTTATCTATAATGGCTAAACTAAAAAATTTCATTAGAGGAAAATCAGGTCAAATTTAAAACTATGTTCAAACCAGCAATGGAATTAAATGCGGTTTTCTTTTTCATGTTTGCAGTTTGTAAACATAGTTAGCAACTGAGGGAAAACTAAGGCCTTTTAATATGAGAGCTATTAATTTAACAGAAAACACTAACATGTCAAATATTATCACAAATATTAATGAACTTCCATGTTCCCATTTCTAGTGGGTGTTTTTCATCCTCGTTTTATTCTGCATTTAATCAGCATTTGTTATCAGCCCTTTAGGTATAAAATTAAAATCCAGAATTTGTACTTCTTTAAGTTATTTTGGGAATAGGTAAGGTAACACATATCAAGGATGTACTGATGCTTGCCATTGTTTTTCTCTTGTTTTATCTTAATGAAGCAAAAAATTAAAATTGTATCCAAAGAAGATAAAATATACTTAGTTACATTAATTTTTTTAAATACAGATCTAATGCTTTCTAGAATTATGTAAAGGAGTTTATATGGCTCTAAATGAAATTTATCAACATGAAAGACATGAAAATACCTAGTTTTCTATTGATGACTCAGTAAGGCTTAAAATAAAATAGAAATATGAATGCAAATAAAAATAATATATGTTTCATTTCAAATAATGTGTTTTGCACAATAGAATGTGATTTCTATAGTCATATATGCATATTGCATAATAGATTAGTGAAGCAATATACTAAATTTATTTCCCAACATATTGTAATTAAAATGTAAGTATCCCACTTACTAATAGAAGGTGCAGGCATTTTGTTATTTTATAAAGAAGAATTAATTTAAATATATTTATGCACTGTAAATGGTTGCTTGGTTTCTGCTTAATTAGGCAACCATGAAATTAAAGGGACTAATTTGATTACATTTCCCAAAATACTATAAATTTTTTAGGGTTGGAACAGGAGAAATAATAGATAATTGAATCTTATAATTTCTCTTTGTACTAATATATTATGAATTCTCATGATTACTTCCACATATCAATTATGTTTTATTTTAAATACAACTTGTTAAAGAGATTTTTATATCTAATAGATTTCTGATAAGTATATGTCTTACATTTAATTTTTAAAAGGTGCATAAAGAGTTTTGTTAACTCCCCCATCTCTTTTAAGTCTTGGCTCAATTCTCACCTTCTGAATGAGGCCTAACAAGACCCACTTAGTGAATACAGCAACCAGCACCCAGCCCCACCAACAGCACTCCAGATTCCCTCCCCTAATTTGGTTTTCTTTCTACAGTTTTTTTTTTTTTTTTAATTCATCTTAAAATACATTATATAGCTTAATTACTGGCTATGCTTCATCTTTCTATTGGTAAACTCCTGGACAGCAAAGATCTTTGTCTTTTCATTAATGTGTCATGTGTCCCAGTCTTGTTTAACAGTGTTTATTTAATGAATAAATATATTTGAGAATGTTTCATTGAATTATATTTTTATTATGTTAGGGTAATCACATATAAAATATTCAGAGCACTATTATAAGCATAGTACACAGAGGTCTGTCCAGAAAGTATCTAGCCATGTAATATAAATAATAGAGACAATTTATTGATGAAGATACAAGAGACATTATTCATAGGACAATGACACCTGAGCTTCCTTCAAAGTTACCTCCTTGGGTCCTCACACAGTTCCCCCAATCGCTATCAGTTACCCTGTCATATTTTCTTGAATCTCATTGACAGTCTGAAATCTTTCCCTTTCAAAGATGATTTCAGTTTTGGGAAAAGCCAGAATTTTCAGGCCAAATCTGGGCTGTTGAAGGGCTGAGTTGCTTAGATGATTCGATGCCTCCCTAAAAAGCTGCATGAGATGTGATACCTGAGAGGGTGCACTGTCATGATGAAGCTGCCCGTCACCAGTTGCCCACAGCTGCAGTGAATCATGTGAATATTCCCTTGGAGATGTTCAAGCTTAACACAAAATCTGAAGCAGATTCATCTCTCTACAGGCTCAGTCATTTTGCATGTGACGGCCACACAGTACACATGCTCACTCAACATTGTCTACCTCCCTCACTGATTAGTACAGTGAAATTTTAATTGTTCACACATAAACATTCCAGTCTACTCTCCTTGGCTGCCAGGTTACATCAATGTCACACAAACTATTCTTGTTATATTACCAATGACTGGATGTTTCCTGGAAACACCATAAGCTTGTTTGGAAAAATGGCTGCTCTTTAATTTTGCATTCTGTCAGTCCATCATGATCAAATTGAGGAAGAAAAATAACCACGAAGGTCATTTTAGAAGCAGCACTTTAAAGTGGAGTTTGTTTATTAATGTAGCAAATATGTGATGTAATTCAATAGGGAAAAATGCAGTCTTATAGTTGATTGATACTTTTAATGGAAGATTAACTATCAATATTAAAAGCATGCCATAGCATGGTACTGGCATAAGAATAGACATATAGATCAATGGAACAGAATAGAGAGCCCAGAAATTAACCCAGGACTCTATGGTCAACTAATATTTGACAAAGGGGGAAGGAACATCCAATGGAGTAAAAACGGTCTCTTCAACAAATGGTGTTGGGAGAACTGGACAGCAACATGCAAAAAAATAAAACTAGACCACCAACTTACACCATACACCAAAATAAACTCAGGATGGATAAAGGATTTAAACATAAGCAGTGCCACCATAAAGGTCCTGGAGGAAAATATAGGCAGTAAACTTTCAGATATCCTACGCAAAAATATGTTTACTGATACTTCACCAAGGGCAAAGGAAATCAAAGAACGAATCAACAAATGGGACTATATGAAATTGAAAAGTTTCTGTTCAGCTAAAGAAAATATCAGCAA
>PVIW01011921.1:13743-34949 GCA_004026585.1 Noctilio leporinus | reverse complement strand
AGAGAACTTTGCTGTTTCTTCAGGAATCTCTGTGTTATGCATAGGCCTGCTTATGAAATACTGGGTTTCTTAGTTTCAAGTGTTGCAAATGTGAGAAACTGAAGCTTCCAATGATTCCAAAAACAAACTCAAGCTAACTCCTTCATTCTACACCAGATTTCACGATTTGCATTGAGAATCTTCATAACATTCAAAGAAAGACTTACTTTGTTCATTAGGTCTGTTTCTGCTTACTGGTACAGTAGAAACTCCAGTGTTTCTTTCAGCACTTCTTAACGTAAGTTAGAACTACAGCACAACTAATACAGGTCTAACTTGTAGAAACACAGCACAACTAACACAGTTCTAACTTGAAGAATCACTGGAGTAATGGAAATGGTAAGTTTACAGAGAACTTTGCTGTTTCTTCAGGAATCTCTGTGTTATGCATAGGCCTGCATTGGAAATACTGGGTTTCTTAGTTTCAAGTGTTGCAAATGTGAGAAACTGAAGCTTCCAATGATTCCAAAGACAAATTCAAGCTACCTCATTCATTCTACACCAGATTTCACCATTTGCATGGAGAATCTTCATACCATTCAGAGGAACACTAGTTTTCTTTACTAGCTCTGTTTCTGCTTCCTTGTACAGTAGAAACTCGAGTGTTTCTTAGAGCACGTTCTAACGTAAGTTAGAACTAGAGCACCACAAACACAGTTCTAACTGGAAAAACCACTGAAGTATTGGAAATGGTACCTTTACATGGAACTTTGCTGTTTCTTCTGGAATCTCTGTGTTATGGTATAGTCCTGCATAGGAAATACTGTGTATATTAGTTTCAAGTGTTTCAAACTTGAGAAACTGAATCTTCCATTGATACCAAAGACAAATACAAGCTACCTCATTCATTCTACACCAGATTTCACCATTTGTATGGAGAATCGTCACACCATTCAAAGAAACACTTGTTTTATTTACTAGCTCTGTTTTGCTTCCTTGTACAGTAGAAACTCCAGTATTTCTTACAGAACTTTCTAAAGTTAGTTAGAAATAGAGCCCCACTAACACAGTTCTAACTTGAAAAACCACTGAAGTAATAGAAATGGTACCTTTACATGGAACTTTGCTGTTTCTTCTAGAATCTCTGTGTTATGGCATAGGCCTGCATAGGAAATACTGTGTTTCTTACTTTCAAGTGTTTCAAACTTGAGAAACTGAATATTCCATTGATTCCAAAGACAAATTCAAGCTAACTCATTCATTCTACACCAAATTTCTCCATTTGAATGGAGAATCTTCATACCATTCAAAGAAACAGTTGTTTTATTTACTAGCTCTGTTTCTGCTTCCTTGTACACTAGAAACTCCAGTGTTTCTTACAGCACTTTCTAACGTAAGTTAGAACTAGAGCACCACTAACACAGTTCTAACTTGAAAAAACACTGAAGTAATGGAAATGGTACCTTTACATGGAACTTTGCTGTTTCTTCTGGAATCTCTGTGTTATGGCATAGCTCTGCATAGGAAATACTGTTTTTCTTAGTTTCAAGTGTTTCAATTGTTGAGAAACGGAATCTTCCATTGATTACAAAGACAAATTCAAGCTACCTCATTCATTCTAAACCAGATTTCACCATTTGCATGGAGAATCTTCATACCATTCAGAGGAACACTAGTTTTCTTTACTAGCTCTGTTTTGCTTACTTGTACACGAGAAACTCCAGTGTTTCTTATAGCACTTTCTAATGTAAGTTAGAACTAGAGCACCAATAACACAGTTCTAACTTGAAAAACCACTGATGTAATGGAAATGGTACCTTTACATGGAACTTTGCTGTTTCTTCTAGAATCTCTGTGTTATGAGGCATAGGCCTGCATAAGAAATACTGTGTTTCTTAGTTTCAAGTGTTTCAAACTTGAGAAACTGAATCTTCCATTGATTCCAAAGACAAATACCAGCTACCTCACTCATTCTACACCAGATTTCACCATTTGTATGGAGAATCATCATACCATTCAAAGAAACACTTGTTTTATTTACTAGCTCTGTTTTGCTTCCTTGTACAGCAGAAACTCAAGTATTTCTTATAGAACTTTCTAACGTTAGTTAGAACTAGAGCCCCACTAACACAGTTCTAACTTGAAAAACCACTGAAGCAATGGAAATGGTACCTTTACATGGAACTTTGCTGTTTCTTCTAGAATCTCTGTGTTATGGCATAGGCCTGCATAGGAAATACTGTGTTTCTTACTTTCAAGTGTTTCAAACTTGAGAAACTGAATCTTCCATTGATTCCAAAGACAAATTCAAGCTACCTCATTCATTCTACATCAGATTTCACCATTTGCAAGGAGAATCTTCATACCATTCAGAGGAACACTAGTTTTCTTTACTAGCTCTGTTTCTGCTTCCTTGTACAGTAGAAACTCCAGTGTTTCTTAGAGCACGTTCTAACCTAAGTTAGAACTAGAGCACCACAAACACAGTTCTAACTGGAAAAACCACTGAAGTAATGGAAATGGTAAGTTTACGGAGAACTTTGCTGTTTCTTGTGGAATCTCTGTGTTATGGCATAGGCCTGCATAGGAAATACTGTGTATCTTAGTTTCAAGTGTTTCAAACTTGAGAAACTGAATCTTCCATTGATTCCAAAGACAAATTCAAGCTACCTCATTCATTCTACACCAGATTTCACCATTTGCATGGAGAATCTTCATAGCATTCAGAGGAACACTACTTTTCTTTACTAGCTCTGTTTTGCTTACTTGTACACTAGAAACTCCAGTGTTTCTTATAGCACTTTCTAAAGTAAGTTAGAACTCGTGCACAACTAACACAGTTCCAACTTGAAGAATCACTGGAGTAATGGAAATGGAAAATTTACATAGAACTTTGCTGTTTCTTGAGGAATCCCTGTGTTATGGCATACGCCTACGTAGGAAATACTGTGTTTCTTACTTTCAAGTGTTTCAAACTTGAGAAACTAAATCTTCCATTGATTCCAAAGACAAATTCAAGCTACCTCATTCATTCTACACCAGATTTCACCATTTGCATGGAGAATCTTCATACCATTCAAAGAAACAGTTGTTTTATTTACTAGCTCTGTTTCTGCTTCCTTGTACAGTAGAAACTCCAGTGTTTCTTACAGCACTTTCTAACGTGTTAGAACTAGAGCACCACTAACAGAGTTCTAACTTGAAAAACCACTGAAGTAATGGAAATGGTACCTTTACATGGAACTTTGCTGTTTCTTCTGGAATCTCTGTATTATGGCATAGGCCTGCATAAGAAATACTGTGTTTCTTAGTTTCAAGTGTTTCAAACTTGAGAAACTGAATCTTCCATTGATTCCAAAGACAAATACAAGGTACCTCATTCATTATACACCAGATTTCACCATTTGTATGGAGAATCGTCACACCATTCAAAGAAACACTTGTTTTATTTACTAGCTCTGTTTTGCTTCCTTGTACAGTAGAAACTCCAGTATTTCTTACAGAACGTTCTAAGGTTAGTTAGAACTAGAGCCTCACTAACACAGTTCTAACTTGAAAAACCACTGAAGTAATGGAAATGGTACCTTTACATGGAACTTTGCTGTTTCTTCTAGAATCTCTGTGTTATGGCATGGGCCTGCATAGGAAATACTGTGTTTCTTACTTTCAAGTGTTTGAAACTTGAGAAACTGAATATTCCATTGATTCCAAAGACAAATTCAAGCTAACTCATTCATTCTACACCAGATTTCTCCATTTGAATGGAGAATCTTCATACCATTCAAAGAAACAGTTGTTTTATTTACTAGCTCTGTTTCTGCTTCCTTGTACACTAGAAACTCCAGTGTTTCTTACAGCACTTTCTAACGTAAGTTAGAACTAGAGCACCAATAACACAGTTCTAACTTGAAAAAACACTGAAGTAATGGAAATGGTACCTTTACATGGAACTTTGCTGTTTCTTCTGGAATCTCTGTGTTATGGCATAGCTCTGCATAGGAAATACTGTTTTTCTTAGTTTCAAGTGTTTCAATTGTTGAGAAACGGAATCTTCCATTGATTACAAAGACAATTTCAAGCTACCTCATTCATTCTACACCAGATTTCACCATTTGCATGGAGAATCTTCATACCATTCAGAGGAACACTAGTTTTCTTTACTAGCTCTGGTTTGCTTACTTGTACACTAGAAACTCCAGTGTTTCTTATAGCACTTTCTAATGTAAGTTAGAACTAGAGCACCAATAACACAGTTCTAACTTGAAAAACCACTGATGTAATGGAAATGGTACCTTTACATGGAACTTTGCTGTTTCTTCTGGAATCTCTGTGTTATGAGGCGTAGGCCTGCATAGGAAATACTGTGTTTCTTACTTTCAAGTGTTTCAAACTTGAGAAACTGAATCTTCCATTGATTCCAAAGACAAATTCAAGCTACCTCATTCATTCTACACGAGATTTCACCATTTGCATGGAGAATCTTCATACCATTCAAAGAAACAGTTGTTTTATTTACTAGCTCTGTTTCTGCTTCCTTGTACAGTAGAAACTCCCGTGTTTCTTACAGCACTTTCTAACGTAAGTTAGAACTAGAGCACCACTAACACAGTACAAACATGAAAAACCACTGAAGTAATGGAAATGGTACCTTTACATGGAACTTTGCTGTTTCTTCTGGAATCTCTGTGTTATGACATAGGCCTGCATAGGAAATACTGTATTTCTTAAAGTGTTTCAAACTTGAGAAACTGAATCTTCCATTGATTCCAAAGACAAATTCAAGCTACCTCATTCATTCTACACCAGATTTCACCATTTGCATGGAGAATCTTCATACCATTCAAAGAAACAGTTGTTTTATTTACTAGCTCTGTTTCTGCTTCCTTGTATAGTAGAAACTCCAGTGTTTCTTACAGGACTTTCTAACATCAGTTAGAACTAGAGCACCATTAAGACAGTGTTAACTGGAAAAACCACTGAAGTAATGGAAATGGTACCTTTACATGGAACTTTGCTGTTTCTTCTGGAATCACTGTGTTATGGAATAGGCCTGCCTAGGAAATACTGTGTTTCTTACTTTCAAGTGTTTCAAACTTGAGAAACTGAATCTTCCATTGATTCCAAAGACAAATTCAAGCTACCTCATTCATTCTACACCAGATTTCACCATTTGCATGGAGAATCTTCATACCATTCAAAGAAACAGTTGTTTTATTTACTAGCTCTGTTTCTGCTTCCTTGTACAGTAGAAACTCCAGTGTTTCTTACAGCACTTTCTAACCTAAGTTAGAACTAGAGCACCACTAGCACAGTTCTAACTTGAAAAACCACTGAAGTAATGGAAATGGTACCTTTACATAGAACTTTGCTGTTTCTTCTGGAATCTCTGTGTTATGGCATGGGCCTGCATAGGAAATACTGTGTTTCTTACTTTCAAGTGTTTCAAACTTGAGAAACTGAATATTCCATTGATTCCAAAGACAAATTCAAGCTAACTCATTCATTCTACACCAGATTTCACCATTTGCATGGAGAATCTTCATACCATTCAAAGAAACAGTTGTATTATTTACTAGCTCTGTTTCTGCATCCTTCTACAGTAGAAACTCCAGTGTTTCTTACAGCCCTTTCTAAGGTAAGTTAGAACTAGTGCACAACAAACACAGTTCTAACTTGAAGAATCACTGGAGCAACGGAAATGGAAAGTTTACATAGAACTTTGCTCTTTCTTCAGGAATCTCTGTATTATGGCGTAGCTCTACATAGGAAATACTGTGTTTCTTACTTTCAAGTGTTTTAAACTTGAGAAACTGAATCTTCCATTGATTCCAAAGAAAAATTCAAACTAACTCATTCATTCTACACCAGATTTCACCATTTGCATGGAGAATCTTCATACTATTCAAAGAAACAGTTGTTTTATTTACAAGCTCTGTTTCTGCTTCCTTGTACAGTAGAAATTCCAGTGTTTCTTACAGCACTTTCTAACATAAGTTAGAAATACTGGGTTTCTTAGTTTCAAGTGTTACAAATATGAGAAACTGAATCTTCCATTGATTCCAAAGACAAATTCATGCTAACTCATTCATTCTACACCCGATTTCATCATTTGCATTGAGAATCTTCCTACCATTCAAAGAAACACTTCCTTTGTTCATTAGCTCTGTTTCTGCTTACTTGTACAGTAGAAACTCCAGTGTTTCCTATACCACTTTCTAACCGAAGATACAACTATAGCACAACTAACACATTTCTAACTTCAAGAATCACTGGAGGAATGAAAATGGTAAATTTACATAGAACTTTGCTGTTTCTTCAGGAATCTCAGTGTTGTGCCTTAGGCCTCTATAGGAAAATATGGGTTTCTTATTTTCAAGTGTTACAAATATGAGAAACTGAATCTTCCATTGTTTCCAAAGACAAATTCATGCTAACTCATTCATTCTACACCCGATTTCATCATTTGCATTGAGAATCTTCCTACCATTCAAAGAAACACTTAATTTGTTCATTAGCTCTGTTTCTGCTTACTTGTATAGTAGAAACTCCAGTGTTTCTTATACGACTTTCTAACGGAAGATAGAACTATAGCACAACTAACACAGTTCTTACGTGAAGAATCCCTGGAGGAATGGACATGGTAAGTTTACGTAGAACTTTACTGTTTCTTCAGGAATCTCAGTGTTGTGGCATAGGCCTCTGTATGAAATAATGAATTTCTTAGTTTGAAGTGTTACAAATATGAGAAACTGAATCTTCCAATGATTCCAAAGACAAATTCATGCTAACTCATTCATTCTACACCAGATTTCATAATTTGCATTGAGAATCTTCCTACCGTTCAATGAAACACTTACTTTGTTCATTAGCTCTGTTTCTGATTACTTGTACAGTAGAAACTCCAGTGTTTCTTATAGCACTTTCTAACCGAACTTAGAACTATAGAACAACTAACATAGTTCTAACTTGAAGAATCCCTGGAGGAATGGAAATGGTAAGTTTACGTAGAACTTTGCTGTTTCTTCAGGAATCTGTGTTGTGGCATAGGCCTCAACAGGAAATACTGGGTTTCTTAGTTTCAAGTATTACAAATGTGAGAAACTGATTCTTCCATTGATTTCAAAGACAAATTCATGCTTACTCATTCATTCCACCCCAGATTTCATCATTTGTATTAAGAATCTTCATACCATTCAAAGAAACACTTACTTTGTTCATTAGCTCTGTTTCTGCTTACTTGTACAGTATAAACTCCAGTGTTTCTTATACGACTCTCTAACTGAAGATAGATCTATAGCACAACTAACACAGTTCTTTCGTGAAGAATCACTGGAGGAATGGAAATGGTAAGTTTACGAAGAACTTTGCTGTTTCTTCAGGAATCTGTGTTGTGGCATAGGCCTCTACAGGAAATACTAGGTTTCCTAGTTTCAAGTGTTACAAATATGAGAAACTGAATCTTCCATTGATTCCAAACACAAGTTCATGCTAACTCATTCATTCCACACAAGATTTCATCATTTGCATTGAGAATCTTGAAACCATTCAAAGAAACACTGACTTTGTTCATTAGCTCTGTTTCTGCTTACTTGTACAGTAGAAACTCCAGTATTTCTTATAGCACTTTCTAACCGAAGATAGAACTATAGCACAACTTACACAGTTCTTACGTGAAGAATCACTGGAGGAATGGAAATGGTAAGTTTACGTAGAACTTTGCTGTTTCTTCAGGAATCTCTGTGTTGTGGCTTAGGCCTGTAGAGGAAATACTGGGTTTCTTAGTTTCAAGTGTTACAACTATGAGAAACTGAATCTTCCATTGATTCCAAAGACAAATTCATGCTAACTCATTCATTCCACACCAGATTTCATCATTTGCTTTGAGAATCTTCCTACCGTTCAAAGAAACACTTCCTTTGTTCATTAGCTCTGTTTCTGCTTACTTGTACAGTAGAAACTCCAGTGTTTCTTACAGCACTTTCTAACGTAAGTTAGAACTAGTGCACCACTAACATAGTTCTATCTTCAAGAATCCTAGAGAAATGACAATCGTAAGTTTACGTAGAACTTTGCTGTTTCTTCAGGAATCTCTGTGTTGTGCCTTAGGCTTCTATAGGAAATAATGGGTTCCTTAGTTTCAAGTGTTACAAATATGAGAAACTGAATCTTCCATTGATTCCAAAGACAAATTCATTCTAACTCATTCATTCCACACCAGATTTCATCATTTGCATTGAGAATCTTCCTACCGTTCAAAGAAACACTTCCTTTGTTCATTAGCTCTGTTTCTGCTTACTTGTACAGTAGAAACTCCAGTGTTTCTTATAGCACTTTCTAACTGAAGATAGAACTATAGCACAACTAACACAATTCTTACGTGAAGAATCCCTGGAGGAATGGAAATGGTAAGTTTCCGTAGAACTTTGCTGTTTCTTCAGGAATCTCTGTGTTGTGCCTTAGGCATCTATAGGAAATAATGGGTTTCTTAGTTTCAAGTATTACAAATATGAGAAACTGAATCTTCCATTGATTCCAAAGACAAATTCATGCTAACTCATTCATTCTACACCCTATTTAATCATTTGCATTGAGAATCTTCCTACCGTTCAAAGAAACACTTAATTTGTTCATTAGCTCTGTTACTGCTTACTTGTACACTAGAAACTCCAGTGTTTCTTATAGCACTTTCCAATCGAAGTTAGAACTATAGCACAACTAACACAGTTCTAACTTGAAGAATCCCTGGAGGAATGGAAATGGTAAGTTTATGTAGAACTTTCCTGTTTGTTCACGAATCTCTGTGTTGTGTCATAGGCCTCTATAGGAAATACTGGGTTTCTTAGTTCTAGGTGTTACAAATATGAGAAACTGAATCTTCCATTGATTTCAAAGACAAATTCATGCTAACTCATTCATTCTACACCAGATTTCATCATTTGCATTGAGAATCTTCCTACCGTTCAAAGAAACACTTCCTTTGTTCATTAGCTCTGTTTATGCTTATTTGTATAGTAGAAACTCCAGTGTTTCTTATAGCACTTTCTAACCGAAGATAGAACTATAGCACAACTAACACAGTTCTTACCTGAAGAATCCCTGGAGGAATGGAAATGGTAAGTTTACGCAGAACTTTGCTGTTTCTTCAGGAATCTCAGGGCTGTGCCGTAGGCCTCTATAGGAAATAATGGGTTTTTTAGTTTCAAGTGTTACAATTATGAGAAACTGAATCTTCCATTGATTCCAAAGACAAATTCATGCTAACTCATTCCTTCCACCCCATATTTCATCATTTGCATTGAGAATCTTCCTACCGTTCAAAGAAACCCTTCCTTTGTTCATTAGCTCTGTTTCTGCTTACTTGTACAGTAGAAACTCCAGTGTTTCTTATACCACTTTCTAACCGAAAATAGAAGTATAGCACAACTAACACAGTTCTAACTTCAAGAATCACTGGAGGAATGAAAATGGTAAGTTTACGTAGAACTTTACTGTTTCTTCAGGAATCTCAGTGTTGTGCCTTAGGCCTCTATAGGAAATAATGTGTTCCTTAGTATCAAGTGTTACAAATATGAGAAACTGAATCTTCCATTGTATCCAAAGACAAATTCATGCTAACTCATTCATTCCACCCCAGATTTCATCATTTGCATTGAGAGTCTTTCTACCGTTCAAAGAAACACTTTCTTTGTTCATTAGCTCTGTTTCTGCTTACTTGTACAGTAGAAACTCCAGTGTTTCTTATACCACTTTCTAATTGAAGATAGAACTACAGCACAACTAACACAGTTCTTACGTGAAGAATCCCTGGAGGAATGGAAATGGTAAATTTACGTAGAACTTTGCTGTTTTTTCAGGAATCTCAGTGTTGTGGCATAGGCCTCTGTATGAAATAATGAATTTCTTAGTTTCAAGTGTTACAAATATGAGAAACTGAATCTTCCATTGATTCCAAAGATAAATTCATGCTAACTCATTCATTCTACACCAGATTTTATAATTTGCATTGAGAATCTTCCTACCGTTCAAAGAAACACTTACTTTGTTCATTAGCTCTGTTTCTGATTACTTGTACAGTAGAAACTCCAGTTTTTCTTATAGCACTTTCTAACCGAACTTAGAACTATAGCACAACTAACACAGTTCTAACTTGAAGAATCACTGGAGCAATGGAAATGGTAAGTATACATACAACTTTGCTGTTTCTTCAGGAATTTGTGTTGTGGCATAGGCCTCTACAGGAAATACTAGGTTTCTTAGTTTCAAGTGTTACAAATATGAGAAACTGAATCTTCCATTGATTCCAAAGACAAATTCATGCTAACTCCTTCATTCCACACCAGATTTCATCATTTGCATTGAGAATCTTGAAACTATTCAAGGAAACACTGACTTTGTTCATTAGCTCTGTTTCTGCTTACTTGTACAGTAGAAACTCCAGTGTTTCTTATAGCACTTTCTAACCGTAGTTAGAACTATTGCACAACTAACACAGTTCTAACTTCAAGAATCACTGGAGGAATGGAAATGGTAAGTTTTCATAGAACTTTGCTGTTTCTTCAGGAATCTCTGTGTTGTGCCTTAGGCCTCTGTAGGAAATACTGGGTTTCTTAGTTTCAAGTGTTACAAATATGAGAAACTGAATCTTCCATTGATTCCAAAGGCAAATTCATGCTAACTCATTCATTCCACACCAGATTTCATCATTTGCATTGAGAATCTTCCTACCGTTCAAAGAAACACTTACACATTGTTCGTTATCTCTGTTTCTGCTTACTTATTCAGTAGAAACAGCAGTGTTTCTTATAGCACTTTCTGACACTTGTTAGAATTCTCGCAGAAATGACACAGTTCTAACTTGAAGAATCACTGGAGTAATGGAAATGGTTTGTTTCCATAGAACTTTGCTGTTTCTTCTGGAATCTCTATGTTGTGGCATAGGCCTGCTTAGGAAATACAGGGTTTCCTAGTTTCAAGTGTTACAAATTTGAGAAACTGAATCTTCCATTGATTCCAAAGACAAATGCAAGCTAACTCATTCATTCTACACCAGATTTCATTATTTTTTTTTCCATCTCTTATATATTTTATTTATTTTTTTTTTATTTTTTATTATTTTTTATTTTTTTTTAAATTTTATTATTGTTGTATTACATCCAAGATTTCATTATTTACATTGATAATCTTCATACCATTCAAAGAAATACTTACTCTGTTTAATACCTCTGTTTCTGCCTTTTTGTACAGTAGAAACTCCAAACTTTCTTATTGAACTTTCTGACTCTTGTTAGAACTACAGCAGAAATGACACAGTTCTAACTTGAAGAATCACTGGAGTAGTGGAAATGGTTATTTTCCATAGAACTTTGCTGTTTCTTCAGGAATCTCTGTGTTATGGCATAGGCCTGCATAGGAAATACAGGGTATCCGAGTTTCAAGTTTAACAAATATGAGAAACTGAACCTTCCACTGATTCCAAAGACAAATTCCAGTTAACTCATTCATTCTACACCAGATTTCATGATTTCCATTGAGAATCCTCATACCATTCAAAGAAACACGTACTTAATTTATTAGCTCTGTTTCTGCTTCTTTGTACAGTAGAAACTCTAGTGTTTCTTATAGTACTTTCTGTCGCATGTTAGAACTGTAGCTGAACAAGCACAGTTGTAATTTGAAGAATCCCTGGAGTAATGGAAATGGTAAGATTCTATAGAACTTTGTTGTTTCTTCAAGAATCAATGTGTTAAGCTTTAAGCCTACATAGGAAATACTGGGTTTCCTAGTTTCAAGTGTTACATATATAAGAAACATTACCTTACATTGATTCCAATGACAAACTCAAGCTAATTCACTCATTCTACACTAGATTTCATTACTTCCCTTGAGAATCTTAATACCATTCAAAGAAACACGTGCTTTGTTTATTAGCTCTGTGTCGGCTTCTTTGTACAGTAAAAACTCCAGAGTTTCTTATAAGACTTTCTGACGCATATTAGAACGATTGCAGAAGTAGCACAGTTCTAACTTGAAGAATCCCTGGAATAATGGAAATGGTAATTTTCCATAGAACTTTGCTGTTTCTTCAGGAATCTCTGTGTTATGGCATAGGCCTACATAGGAAATACAGTGTTTCCAAGTTTCAAGTGTTACAAATATGAGAAACTGAACCTTACATTGATTCCAATGAAAAACTTAAGCTGATTCACTCATTCTACACCAGGTTTCATTATTTGCCTTGAGAATCTTCATACCATTCAAAGAAACAGGTACTTTCTTTATTAGCTCTGTTTCTGCTTCTTTGTATAGTAGAAACTCCTGTGTTTCTTATAGCTCTTTGGGACGCATGTTAGAACTGTACCAGAACTATCACAGTACTAACTGGAAGAATCACTGGAGTAATGGAAATGGTAAGATTCCATAGAATTTGCTGTTTCTCCCGGAATCTCTGTGTTATGGCATAGGCCTACATAGAAAATATAATGTTTCCTAGTTTCAAGTATTACCGATATGAGAAACTGAACCCTACATTGATTCCAATGACAATCTCAAGCTAATTCACTCATTCTACACCAGATTTCATTATTTGCCTTGAGAACCTTCATGCCATTCAAAGTAACATGTACTTTGTTTATTAGCCTGTATCTTCTTCTTTATTCAGTAGAAACTCAAGTTTTTCTTATAGCACTTTCTGACGCATGTAAGAACTGTAGCAGAACTAGAACAGTTCTAACTTGAAGACTCCATGGAGTATTGGAAATGGTAAGATTCCATAGAACTTCGGTGTTTCTTCAGGAATGTCTGTGTTATGGCATAGGCCTACATAAGAAATGCAGGGTTTCCTAGTTTCAAGTGTTACAAGTTTGAGAAACTGAACCTTACATTAATTCCAATGACAAACTTAAGCTAATTTTCTCATTCTACACCAACTTTTATTATTTCCCTTGAGAATCTTCATACCATTCAAAGGAACACGTACTTTGTTTATTATCTCTGTTTCTGCTTGTTTATACAGAAGAAACTCGACTCTTTCTTATAGCACTTTCAAACGCATGTTAGAACTTTACTAGAACTAGCACAGTTCAAACTTGAAGAACCCCTGGAGTAATGGAATCAGTAAGTTTCCATAGAACTTTGTTGTTTCTTCAGTAATCTCTGTGTTATGGAATAGGCCTACAGAGGAAATACAGGGTTTCCCAGTTTCAAGTGTTACAAATATGAGAAACTGAACCTTACATTGATTCCAATGACAAACTCACGCTAATTCACTTATTCTACACCTGATTTCATTACTTCCCTTGAGAATCTTCATACCATTCAAAGAAACACGTACATTGTTTATAAGCACTGTTTCTGCTTCTTTGTACAGTAGAAACTTAGGTATTTCTTATAGCACTTTCGGACGCATGTTAGAACTTTTGCAGAACTAGCACACTTGTAACTTGAAGAGTCCCTGGAATAATGGAAGTGGTAGGATTTCATAGAACTTTGCTGTTTCTTCAGGAATCTCTATTTTATGGCATAGGCCTACATAGTTAATACAGGGTTTCCTAGTTTCTAGTGTTACAAATATGAGAAACTGACCCTTCCATTGATTCCAAAGACAAGTTCAAGCTAACTCATTCATTCTACAACAGATTTCATTATTTGCCTTGAGAATCTTCTTACCATTCAAAGAAACTCGTACTTTGTTTTTTAGCTCTGTTTCTGCTTCTTTGTACAGTAGAAACTCCGGTTTTTCTTATAGCTCTTTGGGACGCATGTTAGAACTGTTCCAGAAATAGCACAGTACTAACTAGTAGAATCCCTGGAGTAATGGAAATGGTAAGAGTCTATAGAATTTGCTATTTCTCCAGGAATCTCTGTGTTATGGCATAGGCCTACATAGAAAATACAATGTTTCCTACTTTCAAGTATTACCAATATGAGAAACTGAACCCTACATTGATTCCAATGACAAACTCAAGCTAATTCACTCATTCTACACCAGATTTCATTATTTGCGTTGAGAACCTTCATACCATTCAAAGTAACACGTACTTTGTTTATTAGCATGTTTCTTCTTCTTTATTCAGTAGAAACTCCAGTGTTTCTTATAGCACTTTCTGAAGCATGTAAGAACTGTAGCAGAACTAGAACAGTTCTAATTTGAAGAATCCCTGGAGTATTGTAAGTGGTAAGATTCCATAAACCTTTACTGTTTCTTCAGGAATCTCTGTGTTATGGTATAGGCCTATATATGAAATGCAGGGTTTCCTTGTTTCAAGTGTTACAAATTTGAGAAACTGAACCTTACATAAATTCCAATGTCAAATTCAAATAACACATTCTACACCAGTTTTCATTATTTCTCTTGACAATCTTCATACCATTCAAAGAAACACGTACTTTGTTTATTAGCTCTGTTTCTGCTTCTTTGTACAGTAGAAACTCCAGAGTTTCTTATAGGACTTTCTGACACATGATAGAATTATAGTGGAAGTAGCACAGTTCTAACTTTAAGAATCCCTGTAATAATGGAAATGGTAAGTTTCCCTAGAACTTTGCTGTTTCTTCTGGAATTTCTGTGTTATGGCATAGGCCTACATAGGAAATACAGTGTTTCCTAGTTTCAAGTGTTACAAATATGAGGATCTGAACCTTACATTGATTCCAATGACAAACTTAAGCTGATTCACTCATTCTTCACCAGGTTTCATTATTTGCCTTGAGAATCTTCATACCATTCAAATAAACACCTACTTTATTAGCTCAGCCTCTGCTTCTTTATACAGTAGAAACTCCAGTGTTTCTTAGAGCACTTTCTGACACATGTTAGAACTGTAGCAGAACTAGCTTTCAGTTTTTGCCCATTAAGTATGATGTTGGCTTCAGGTTTCTCATAGATGGCCTTTATGATGTTGATGTATGCTCCCTCTATTCCCATTTTGCTGAGGGTTTTTATCATAAATGGTTGCTATACTTTATCAAATGCTTTTTCAGCATTTATTGATATGATCATGTGGTTTTATCTTTCAATTTTTTGATGTGGTGCTTTACATTGATTGATTTTCAAATGTTGTACCATCCTTGCATCCCTGGAATGAAGCCCACTTCATCAAGGTGTATTATCTTTGTAATATACTGCTGAATTTGACTGGCTAATATTTTGTTGAGAATTTTATCATCTATGTTCATCAGAGATATTGGCCTGTAGCTTTCTTTCATTGTTGTATCTTGTCCTGGTTTTGAGATTAGAATAGTATTGGCGTCATAGAAAGAGTTTGGGAGTCTTCCCTCTTCCTGAATTTTTTGGTATAGTTTGAGGAGGATAGAAGGTAGTTCTTCTTTAAATGTTTGGTAAAATTCACCTGTATAGCCATCTGGTCCAAGGTTTTTGTGCTTTGAGAGGTTTTGGATTACTTCTTTAAATTCATTAGTTCTTATTGGCCTTTTCAGGCTTTCTGCTTCATCTGGGTTCAGTTTTGGTAGATTATACCTTTCCAGAAATGTGTCCATTTCATCCAGGTTGTCATATTTTTTGTCATAGAGTTGTTTGTAGTAATTTCTTACAATCTTTTGTATTTCTGAGGTATCAGTTGTGATTTCCTCCCTTTCACTTCTGATTCTGTTTATTTGGATCCTCTCTATCTTTTTCTTCATGAGTTTGGATAAGGGCTTGTCAATTTTGTTTATTTTCTCAAAGGACCAGCTCCTGGACCTGTTGATTCTTCGAATTGTAGTTTAGATATCTGAGTTATTTAGTTCTGCTCTGATCTTGATGATTTCCTTCCTTCTACTTGCTCTAGGCTTTGTTTGTTGTTGCTTCTCTAGTTCTTGCAGCTTTGTGGTTAGGTCGTTTTTATAAACTTCTGGTAACCTTTTATGGAAGGCCTGTATTGGTATAAATTTATCCCTGAGAACTGCCTTTGCTTAATCCCATAGGTTTTGGGCTGTGTGTGTTCATTGTCATTTTTTTCGAGGAACTTTTTTCATTTCATCTTTGATCTCATTGTTGGCCCTTTCATTGCTTAAAAGCATGTTATTTAGTCTCCATGAGTTAGAGAATTTTTGGCTTTTTCCCTTGAAGGTGGTTTCTAGTTTCAAGCCATTGTGTTCTGAGAAGATACTTTGTATGATTTTAATTTTCCTGTAATTGTGGAGGCTTGTCTTGTGACATACCATGTGGTCTATCTTGGAGAATGATCCATGTGCATTTGAAAAGAATGTGTATTTTGCTTCTTTGGGGTAAAAGTCTCTATAGACATCAGTTAGGTCCATTTCCTCTAGAGTGTGGTTCAATGCCACTACATCTCTGGGGATTTTTTGTTTAGAAGATCTGTCCATTGTTGATAGTGGCATATTAAAATCCCCTACTATTAGTGTGTTGCTGTCTATGTCTTTCTTAAAGTCTTCCAGGATTTTCCTTATATATTTCGGAGCCCCTATGTTGGGTGTGTATGTTTATCAGAGTTATTTCTTCTTGATGGATTGTTCCCTTAAGTATTATGAAGTGTCCATCTTTATCCGTTTTTATGGCCTTCATTGTAAAATCTATTTTGTCTGAAATCAGTATTGCTACTCCAGCTTTTTTTTTCATGTCCATTTGCTTGATATATAGATTTCCATCCCTTCACTCTCAATCTGTGTCGATCTTTTGTTCTGAGGTGGGTCTCTTGAAGACAGCATATATGTGGGTCATGTGGTCTTACCCATTTGGCTACCCTATGCCTTTTGATTGGTGCTTTTAGCCATATTCTTTTAAGGTTATCATTGATTGATACTCGTTCATTACCATTTTCTCACTTTGTGTCTGTATTCCTCTTTGGCTTTCTCTATTTCTTCTTTTTGTTAGTTTACTTATTTTTATAGCAGACCCTTTGGCATTTCTTGCAATGCTGGTTTGGTAGAGATGTATTCTTTCAGTCTTTTTTTGTCTGGGAAGCTCCTTATTTCTCCTTCTATCTTGAATGAGAGTCTTGCTGGGTAGAGTATTCTTGGTTGCAGGCCTTTGTTTCCCATTACTTGAAATACTTTTTGCCATTCCTTTCTGGCTTGAATTATTTCTGTTGAATAATCATTGGATAGCCTTATTGGAGCCCCTTTGTATGTTATTTGTCTTTTATATCTTGACGCTTTTAGGATTCTCTCATTGTCTTTGAAATTAGACATTTTAATAATAATGTGCCTTGGTGTTGGTCTGTTTGGGTTGATCCTCATTGGGACCCGCTGTGCTTCCTGAACTGGATTAATGTTTTCACCCATCATGTTAGGGAAATTTTCTATCACGACTTTTTTTAGCAGGTTTTCCATTCCTTGTTTATCTTCTCTTTCTAATATCCCTATGATATGGATGTTTTTACATTTTCATGTTGTCCTGAAGCTCTCTGGACCCCTCTTAGCCTTATTCAGCCTTTTTTTATTCTCTTGTACTGTCTTGGAGTATTTGTCTACATTATCCTCCAACTTGCTGTTTTTTTTATTCTCTTGTACTGTCTTGGAGTATTTGTCTACATTATCCTCCAACTTGCTGATCCGGTCCTCTGCTTCCTCTAGCCTACTGTTGGTTCCTTCTACTGTATTCTTCAATTCAGAAATGGTATTCTTCATTTCCTCCTGGCACTTATTGATAGTTTCCATGTCCTTTTTGATGCTGTTGTACTTCTCAGTAAGTTTCTTGTAACTTCCCTGGGGTTCTTTGTAATTTTCCTGGAGTTCTTTGTAGTTCTCCTGGAGTTGTTTACAGTTTTCTTTGATGTGGCTGAACTCACTGAGCTTCTCTATCATCATTCTTTTGAAATCCTTATCTGATAGTTCTGGTGCCTCTGTTTCATTTTGTGTTCTTTTGGGGGATTCTTCCTTTCCTTTTGGTGATGGACTGATTCTTTTCTTCCCCATTTTGGGTGTCTGTTCTTGCTTGCTTTTTTTATTTATTAATTTATTTTTGTTCTTTCCTTGGGTTAACCTGCTTTGCTTCCTTGCGTTAGTTGAGCTCCCTTATGTGATAGGAGATTTGTGGAGTTCAATTTTGCTGTCTCCCAGATTTTCTCCACATGATGTTTTTGGTGTGTCCTTTATTTGAGCTGTCTGGTTATATTCTGGATCTGTGGGCTTTTAGCAGAGTAAAAGAAAAAACAGAAAACAAAACAAAACAACAACATAAAAAGGAAAAAATAAATAAAAACGATAATAATAATAAGAAGAAAGGGTTTAGATGGCTGTTCACCCTTTATAATCCCTAACTGGACCTGAGGGCTTTTAGCAGAGATAAAAAGAAAGGAGAAAAAAAAAACAGGGAGAAAGTCACAAGACAAAAGATAAATCAATATTAATAAATTAAGGGTTTAGGTGTCTGTTCACTAATTATGATTTCTGATTGGTCCAGGTGGAGCCAAAATCTGTGGGCTTTACCATGAGGAAAAGGAAAAAAAACAAGAGAGGAAGGAAGAAAAGAATAAAGAAAGAGTGGCTGGGGAAGGGAGGACCACTTAGATCGAGGACTGGGAATGCGTTGTAGCCACAGAGTGAGTAGACTTTAATTCAAGAGTAGGGGGCGGGTCTTGGGTATTTAGGTGGTTTGAGGTAGGTGGGGGGGGATTAAGAATATGTGAGAAGTAACTTTTGAAAAGGATATGTTGGGGATTAACAGTTCATATAGCTCTCGTTATAACTCAGGTGCTTGAGATTAGCAGCAATCCCTTTCCTGAGGCTGCCTCATTTTCTTGGTCAGGACTTTTCAGTCTATAGTCTAACCGGTCTTGGTGTGTGGCAGGGCCTATGATTGTCACAGTCAGGGCTGATTCTGAGTGTCCGCCCCCAGGTAGGCTGGGCCTTCTGCAGCCTAGCTGGGTTTTAGGGCTACTGGTATTCTGGAGCCCACAGGATGTCCCCTCCCACTCCTGGCGGAGGTTCCTGCCCATGATGAGCTGCCCAGCACCCCTGCAGGGCAGCCCGCAATGTCGCCGGTCCCTGTGATGATGGACCCCGCCCCCACAGTTCTGGGAGGAGGCAGACCCTGTCCGCCAACCGTGCCCGGGGACTGCCTACACTGCCCCACACCCCCGGGGTAAGCACCAATCCTCCAACCCAACCAGCTCTCCGAGGAGTCCTTTATGTGGCCTCTGTGATGAGCCCCACCCAGGCGTGAGCGGTGCTGCCTTTGTCTCCAGCAATGGGGGGTCCGTTGCCCATCCTGGCTGGCTGTTTGGAGTTTCTGCAGAGCCTGGGGGGCTGTGTGGTTGCACAGGGCTGGGCCTCCCCTCTCACAGGAGCTTCAAGTTGCTGTTTCCCCAGTGGCCCAGCAGCACCGAACTCGGCCCCCTCACCGCCCCGGCTGGTGGACTTCTCCGCTCCCCCGCTCTGGCTTCCCACAGGACTCTTCCGCTCTGCCTCTAGCCCCTTGAGGAACTTCCTCTCCCTGTTGCCAGAGCAATGTCTCTCACACAGTCCCTCCTCTGCAAGAGTTCAATTCCGTGTTTCCTACGGCGTTTGCCCTCACTCCCGGCACTTCACTGCTCAGACTTCTAGTCGCCAGGGAGCCGGGAGCGGGCCTGATTCAAATGCGCCCTCTGGGCATATCCACCACTTCTCAGAGTCGACCTCGGCCTGTCACCGAGTCTGTCGGGAACCGCCTTACCTTACTGTCCTGCTGGTCTCCTCTGCCTCTGGGCTGTGCTTCCCTGTGTCCAGATGCTGACTGCTCCAATTCTTATGGTTCTGAAGATGTCTCCTGCTCCCTCGCTTGTCCATTAGCTTCTCTGGTAGTCAAGAGCACCATCAGCGCTGGTCTCTACTCTGTCGCCATCTTTCCTCCTCTGCCATTTTATTTACATCTCCAGTGTTTCTTATAGCACTTTCTGACACATGATTGATTTACAGCAGAACAAGCATTGTTCTAATTTGAAAAATCACTGGAGAATTGGAAATAGTAAGTTTCTATAGAAATTAGCAGTTTCTTCAGGATTCTTATGTTATTCCATAGTATTTCTTAGGAAATATAGGGATTCCTTGCTTCAAGTGTTATAAGTATGAGAAACTGAACCTTACGTTGGTTTCAATGACAAATTCAAGCTAACTCAACCATTCTACACCAGATTTCATCATTTGCAATGCAAATCTTCCTACAATTCAAAGAAACACTTTTATCATGAGCTTGGATTTTGCTTCCATATACACTAGATATTCCAGTGTTTTTATAGCACTTTCTGACATATGTTTGAACTACAGCAGAGCAAGCGTTTTTCTAACTTGAAGAATCAATGGAGAATGGGAAATGGTAAGTTTCTATAGAACTTTGCTGTTTCTTCAGGAATCTCTATGTTACGGCATAGTATTTCTTAGGAAATCCAGGGATTCCTTGCTTGAAATGTTACACATATGAGAAACTGAACCTTACATTGGTTTCAATGACAAATTCAAGCTAAGTCAATCATTCTACACCAGATTTCATTATTTGCAATGAGAATCTTCATACAATTCAAAGAAACACTTTCTTCATTAGCTCTGTTTCTGCTTCCTTATTCACTAGATATTCCAGTGGTTTTTTTAGCACATTCTGACACATGTTTCAACTACAGCAGAAGAAGTATTGTTCTAACTTGAGGAATCACAGGACAATGAGAAAAGGTAAGTCTCTATAGAACTTTGCTGTTTTTTTTGGAATCTATATGTTATGGCAAAGTACTTCTTAGGAAATCCAGGGATTCCTTGCTTCAAGTGTTACATGAGAAACTGAACCTTACATTGATTTTTTTTTTTTTTTAATTTTATTGTTGTTGTATTACATCCATCATTTTTTTGCTCCACACTGTCCCCTTGCCCACCCACACATTCTCCCGAAGGTGAATCCCACCTGTTGTGCATGTCCATGGTTCATTTATTCTAGGTTCTTCTCTAAGCTGTTCCCCTTTCTTGCCTCTGCCTCCCCCCTCCCACCAACCCCATTCCCCCTGAACACTGAAGGTCTATTCATTGTATTCATATATTGTGTTCTGTTTTGCTTGTTGTTAGTTTTGCTCCTTATTGTCCTGTAATGGGTGAGATCTTATGATAATTGTCCTTCACTGACTGGCTTATTTCACTAAGCATAATACTCTCCAGTTCCATCCATGTTGTTGCAAAGGGTACAAGTTCCTTCTTTCTTTCTGCTATATAGAATTCCATTGTGTAAATGTACCAAAGTTTTTTGATCCAATCATCCACTGATGGGCACTTAGGCTGTTTCCAGCACTTGGCTATTGTAAATAGTGCCG
>PVIW01011921.1:0-13643 GCA_004026585.1 Noctilio leporinus | reverse complement strand
AGTACATAGGTTCTTACGAATAGGTGTTTCAGGATTCTTTGGGTATAGTCCAAGTAGTGGAATTGCTGGATCAAAAGGTAGTTCCATTTTTAGTTTTTTAAGGAAACCTCATACTGTTTTCCACAGTGGCTGCACCAGCCTACATTCCCACCAAGATGCACGAGTGTTCCCTTTGCCTCGCATCCTTGTCAACACTTGTTGTTTGTTGATTTGCTGATGATTGCCATTTTGACAGGTGTGAGGTGATATCTTATTGTGGTTTTAATTTGCATCTCTCTGATGACTAGTGATGTTGAGCATTCTTTCATATGCCTCTGGGCCCTTTGTATATCTTCCTCAGTGAGTTGTCTGTTCAGGTCCTTTGCCCATTTTTTAATTGGGCTGTCTGTCTCCCTGGTATTGAGTCCCATTAGTTCTTTATATATTTTGGAGATCAGACCATTGACTGAGGTATCATTGGCAATTATGTTTTCCCATAGAATTGGTTCCCTTTGAATTTTGCTGATATTTTCTTTTCCTGAACAGAAACATTTCAATTTGATATAGTCCCATTTGTTGATTCGTTCTTTGATTTCCTTTGCCCCATGGTGAAGTATCAGTAAACATATTTCTGCGTAGGATATCCAAACGTTTACTGCTGATATTTTTCTTCAGGACCTTTACAGTGGCACTGCTTATGTTTAAATCCTTTATCCATCTTGAGTTTATTTTGGTGTATGGTGTAAGTTGGTGGTCTAGTTTTATCTTTTTGCATGTTGCTGTCCAGTTCTCCCAAGACCATTTGTTGAAGGGACAGTTTTTACTCCATTTGATGTTCCTTTCCCCTTTGTCAAATATGAGTTGACCATAGAGTCCTGGGTTAATTTCTGGGCTCTCTATTCTGTTCCATTGATCTATATGTTTATTCTTATGCCAGTACCATGAAGTTTTGATGACAGTAGCCTTGTAGTATTGTTTGAAGTCCAGTATTGCGATTCTTCCTACCTTGTTCTTCATTCTCATGATTGCGGTGGCTATTCGTGGGCATTTTTTGCTCCATATAAATTTTTGAAGTATTTTTTCTATTTCTGTGAAGTCTGTCATTGGTATTTGAATTGGGATTGCATTGAATCTGTAGATTGCCTTGGGTAGTATGGACATTTTAATGATGTTAATTCTTCCCATCCACAAACATTGTATATGCTTCCATTTTTTTTGTGTCTTCCTTGATTTCTTTCTTCATGGTTCTGTAGTTTTCTAAGTACAGGTCTTTTACCTCCATAGTTAAGTTTATTCCGAGGTACTTCATTTTTCTTGTTGCTATGGTAAATGGGATTTGTTTTTTCGCTTCTATCCCTGTTGTTTCATTATTGGTATACAAAAATGCTTTTGATTTCTGGATATTGACTTTATACCCAGCTATTTTGCTAAATTTGCTTATTAGGTTGAGTAAGTTTTTGGTGGAGCCCATCGGGTTTTGTATGTACACTATCATGTCATCTGCAAATAATGACAGTTTGACTTCCTCCTTTCCAATTTGGATACCTTTGATTCCTTTTTCTTCTCTGATGGCTATAGCTAGAACTTCCAATACAATGTTGAATAGAAGTGGAGAAAGTGGACAGCCTTGTCTTGTTCCTGATCTTAGGGGGAAAGCTTTCATTTTTTGTCCATTAAGTATAATGTTGGCTTCAGGTTTGTCATAGATGGCCTTTATGATGTTGAGGTATGCTCCCTCTATTCCCATTTTGCTGAGGGTTTTTATCATAAATGGTTGCTGCACTTTATCAAATGCTTTTTCAGCATCTATTGATATGATCATATGGTTTTTATCTTTCAATTTGTTGATGTGGTATATTACATTGATTGATTTATGAATCTTGTACCATCCTTGCATCGCTGGGGTGAAGCCCACTTGATCATGGTGTATGATCTTTGTAATATACTGCTGAATCCGATTGGCCAATATTTTGTTGAGAATTTTAGCATCTATGTTCATCAGAGATATTGGCCTGTAGCTTTCTTTGTTAGTTGTATCTGCCCTGGTTTTGAGATTAGAATAATATTGGCCTCATAGAAAGAGTTTGGGAGTCTTCCCTCTTCCTGAATTTCTTGGTATAGTTTGAGGAGGATTGGAGTTAGTTCTTCTTTAAATGTTTGGTAAAATTCCCCTGTGTAGCCATCTGGTCCAGGGCTTTTGTGCTTTGGGAGATTCTGGATTACTTCTTTAATTTCACTACTTGTTATGGGCCTATTCAGGCATTCTGCCTCTTCTGGTTTCAGGTTTCAGATTATACCTTTCCAAAAATGTGTCCATTTCATCTACGTTGTCATATTTTTTTTGTCATATAGTTGTTTGTAGTAATTTCTTACAATCTTTTGTTTTTCTGAGGTATCAGTTGTGATTTCCCTTCTTTCAGTTCTGGTTCTGTTTATTGGGTCCTCTCTCTCTTTTTCTTGATGAGTCTGGATAAGGGCTTGTCAATTTTGTTTATTTTTTCAAAGAACCAGCTCCTGGACCTGTTGATTCTTCGAATTGTAATTTGAATCTCTGTGTTATTTAGTTCTTGATGATTTCCTTCCTTCTACTTGCTCTAGACTTTGTTCGTTGTTGCTTCTCTAGTTCTTGCAGCTTTGTGGTTAGGTCGTTTTTATAAACTTCTTGTAACCTTTTATGGAAGGCCTGTATTGCTGAAATTTTCCCCCTGAGAACTGCCTTTGCTGAATCCCATGTGTTTCAGTCTGTTGTGTGTTCATTGTCATTTGTTTCCAGGAATATTTTGATTTCATCTTTGATCTCATTGTTGACCCTTTCGTTGCTTAAAAGCATGTTATTCAGTCTCCATGAGTTAGAGAATTTTTGTGTTTTTTTTCCCTTGAATTTGGTTTCTAGTTTCAAGCCATTGTGATCTGAGAAGATATTCTGTATGATTTCAATTTTCCTGTATATGTGAAAGCTTGTCCTGTGACAACCATGTGGTATATCTTGGAGAATGATCCATGTGCATTTGAAAAGAATGTGTGTTTTGATTCTTTGAGATAAAAGACTCTGTATACATCAGTTAGGCACATTTCCTCTAGAGTGTTGTTCAATGCCACAACATCACTGGGGATTTTTTGTTTGGAAGATCTGTCCATTGTTGATAGTGGGGTATTAAAATCCCCTCTTCAGCCTTATTTGGCATTTTTTTATTCTCTTGTACTGTCTTGGAGTATTTGTTTACATTATTCTCCTAATCGCTGATATGGTCCTCTGCTTCCTATAGCCTACTGTTGATTCCTTCTACTGTATTCTTCCATTCAGAAATTGTATTCTTCATTTCCTCTTGGCACTTATTGATAGTTTCCATGTCCTTTTTCATGCTGTTGTAATTCTCAGTAAGTTCCTTGTAACTTCCCTGGAGTTCTTTGTAATTTCCCTGGAGTTCTTTGTAGTTCTCCTAGAGTTGTTTATAGTTTTCTTTGATGTGGCTGAACTCACTGAGATTCTCTACCATCATTCTTTTGAATTCCTTATCTGATATTCCAGGTGCCTCTATTTCATTTTGTGTTCTTTCTGGGGATTCTTCCTTTCCTTTTGGTGATGGACTGATTCTTTTTTCCCCATTTTGGGTGTCTGTTCTTGCTTTTATTTATTTATTTATTTATTTTTGTTCTTTCCTTGGGTTAACCTGCTTTGCTTCCTTGCATTAGTTGAGCACCCTTCTGTGATAGGAGATTTCTGGATATAATGTTGCCGTATTCCAGGCTTTCTCCACGTGCTGTTCTACGGGTGTCCTTTATTTTGACTGTCTGGTTGTATTCTGGGTCTGTGGGCTGTTAGCAGAAAAAACAAAAACAAAAACAAAAAATAAAACAAAAGAAAACCAAAAAACTAAAAAACAAACAAACAAAACAATACCAAACAAAAAAATACAAAAGGAAGAAATAAAAACAATATTAAAAATAAGAAGAAAGGGTTTAGATGGCTGTTCACCCTTAATAATCCCTTACTGGTCCAGATGGAGCCTGGAAATGAGGGATGTTAGCAGAGAAAAAAAAAGAAAGAAAGAAAGAAAGTGAGAAAGTCACAAGACAGAGAGAAATCAATATTAATAAAAGGAGGGTTTAGGTGTCTGTTCACCCTTTATGGTCTCTGTTTGGTCCAGGTGGAGCCAGCAGAAGTGGTTTTACCAGGGAGAAAAGAAAGAAGAAAGAAAGAGAGAGAGAGAGAGAGAGAAAGAGAGAGAGAGAGAGACAAGACAAAGAGAAATCAGTATTAATAAAGAAAGGGTTTAGGTGTCTGTTCCCCCTTTATGATTTCTGATTGGTCCAGGTGGTCTCAGAACCTGTGGGCTTTACCTGGAAGAAAAGGAAAAGAAAAAGGAAAAGAAAAGAAAAGCAAGAGGAAGGAAGAAAAGAATAAAGAAAGGGTTTAGATGACTGGGGAAAGGAGGAATACTTAGATTGAGGACTGGAAATGCATTGTAGCCACAGAGTGAGTAGACTTTAATTCAAGAGTAGGGGGAGGGTCTTGGGTATTTAGGTGGATTGAGGTATGGGGGGGGCAATTAAGAATATGTGAGAAGTAACTTTTACAAAGTACATGTTGGGGATCAATAGTTCATATTGCTCTCAGTATAACTCAGGTGCTTGAGATTAGCAGCAATCCCTTTCCTGAGGCTGCCTCTTTTTCTTGGTCAGGACTATAGTCTATAGTCTATAGTCTAGCCAGTCTTGGCCCATGGCAGGGCCTCTGATTGTCACAGTCAGGGCTGATTCTGAGTGTCTGCCAGTAGGTAGGCTGGGCCTTCTACAGCCTGGCCGGGTTTTAGGGCTGCCGGTATTCTGGACCCTGCATGGTGCCCCCTCCCACTACTGGCGGAGGGTCCTGTCCATGATGAGCACCCAGCACCCCTGCAGGGCAGCCCGCAACTTTGCAGGACACTGTGATGACTGGCCCCGCCCCACCAGTTTGGGGAGGAGGCTGCCCCTGTTCATCAACTCTGCCTGGGGTCCGCCTACACTGCCCCACCCCCAGGGTCAGGCACCATTCCTCCAAGCCAACCAGCCCTCTGAGGAGTCCTTTACTCAGCCTCTGTGATGAGCCCCTCTCAGGCGTGGATGTTTCAGTCTTTGTTCCTGGCAATGGCAGGTCAGTTACCCTCGCTACTAGTTCCCGGCACATCCTTTGGAGTTTCAGCGGAGCCTGAGGGCCTGTGTGGTTGCACAGGGCTGGGCCTTCCCCCTTGCAGGGGCTTCTAGCTGCTGTTTCCCCAGTGGCCCAGCAGCACCTTTTTCAGCCCTCTCACCACGCCAGCTGGTGCACTTCCCAGCTCCCCAGCTCCAGCTTCCCACAGGACTCTTCTCCTTCACCTCTAGCCCCGAGAGGAGCCTCCTCTCCCTGTTGCAGAGCGAGTCTCTCACACAGTCCCTCCCCTGCAAGAGTTCAATTCCGTGTTTCCTACAGCATTTGCCCTAGCTGCCCCCACTTCCCTGTTGAGACTTCTAGTCGCCAGGGAGCACAGAGCTGGCCTCAGTCAAACTCGCCCCTCTGGGCAGAGCTGCCACTGCCCAGAGCTGACCTCGGCCCTCTGGCTGGTCGTTCAGGAATGCTTCACCTACTGTCCTACTGGTCTTCTCTGCCTCTGGGCTGTGCTTCCCTGTGTCCAGATGCTGACTGCTCCAATTCTTAGGGTCCTGAAGACGTCTCATGCTCCCTATCCTAGAGGACTCCCAAAGCAGTCCTCTAGCTGCTTTGGTACTCGAGAACACCATCAGCACTGCTCTCTACTCTGTCGCCATCTTAACTCCCTAAAAACAATTATTCCTAAGTATTTTCCAGGGTGCTTAATCCAACACAGGATTCCTGGTGACCACCAGGAGCTGTCCCAGTATCTCAATTCTCCACCTTTTGTATTCAATCATCCACTGATGGGCATTTAAGCTGTTTCCAGCACTTGGCTATTGTAAATAGTGATGCTATGAACATAGATGTACATAGGTTCTTATGAATTGGTTTTTCAGAATTCTTTGGGTATAGTCAAAGTAGTGCAATTGCTGGATGAAAAGGCAGTTCCATTTTTAGTTTTTGAAGGAAACCCCATAATGTTTTCCACGGTGGATGAACCAGCCTACATTACCTCCAACAATGTATGAGGGTTTTCTTTGCCTAGCATCCTCACCAACACTTGTTGTCTGTTCATTTGTTGATGATTCCCATTCTGACAAGGTGTGAAGTGGTATCTTATTGCGGTTTTCGTTGGCATCTCTCTGATGACTAGTGATGTTGGGCATTCTTTTATATGCCTCTGGGCCCTTTGTATATCTTCCAGTGATTCTTCAAGTGAGAACAATGCTTGTTGTGCTGTACTATAAACATGTGTCAGAAAGTGCTATGAAAACACTGGAGTATCTAGTGTATAAGGAAGCAGAAACAGAGCTAATGAAGAAAGTACGTGTTTCTTTGAATTGTATGAAGATTTTCATTGCAAATGATGAAATATGGTGTAGAATGATTGACTTAGCTTGAATTTGTCATTGAAACCAATGTAAGGTTCAGTTTCTCCCATTTGTAACACTTGAAACAAGGAATCCCTGGATTTCTCAAGAAATACTACGCCATAACATAGAGATTCCTGAAGAAACAGCAAAGTTCTATAGAAACTTACCATTTCCCACTCTCCAGTGATTCTTCAAGTTAGAACAATGATTATTCTGTTGTAGTTCAAATATGTGTCAGAATTTGCTATAAGAAACACTGGAATATCTACCAGATAAGGAAGTAGAAAAAGACCTAATAAAGAAAGAAAGTGCTTCCTTGAATTGTATGAAGATTCTCATTGCAAATGATGAAATCTGGTGTAGAATGATTGACTTAGCTTTAATTTGTCATTGAAACCAATATAAGGTTCAGTTCCTCATATTTGTAACACTTGAAGCAAGGAATCCCTGGATTTCCTGAGAAATACTATGACACAACATAGAGATTCCTGAAGAACAGCAAATTTCTATAGAAACTTACCATTACCTATTCTCCAGTGATTCTTCAAGTTAGAACAATGCTTATTCTGCTGAAGTTCAAACATGTGTCATAAAAGTGCTATGAGAAACACTGGAGTATCTAGTGTATAAGGAAGCAGAAACAGAGCTAATGAAGAAAGTGTTTCTTTGAATTGTATGAAGATTCTCATTGCAAATGATGAAATCTTGTGTAGAATGATTGACTTAGCTGAAATTTGGCATTGAAACCAATGTAGGTTTCGAAGATGGAGACAGAGTAGAGAGTAGTGCTGATGGTGTTCTCGAGTACCAAAGCAGCTAGAGGACAAGATAGGGAGCGTGAGATGTCTTCAAGACCCTAAGAATTGGAGTGGTCAGTATCTGGACCTAGGGAAGCACAGCCCAGAGGAAGAGGAGACCAGCAGGACAGTAGGAGAGGCATTCCTGACTGAACGGCCGGCGGGCCGAGGTCAGCTCTGGGCAGTGGCAGCTCTGCCCAGAGGGGCGAGTTTGACTGAGGCCAGCTCTGTGCTCCCTGGCGACTAGAAGTCTCAACAGGGAAGTGGGGGCAGCTAGGGCAAATGCTGTAGGAAACACGGAATTGAACTCTTGCAGGGGAGGGACTGTGTGAGAGACTCGCTCTGGCAACAGGGAGAGGAGGCTCCTCTCGGGGCTAGAGGTGAAGGAGAAGAGTCCTGTGAGAAGCCAGAGCTGGGGAGCCGGGAAGTGTACCGGCTGGGGCGGCGAGAGGGCCGAGTTCAGTGCTGCTGGGCCACTGGGGAAGCAGCAGCTAGAAGCCCCTGCAAGGGGGAAGGCCCAGCCCTGTGCAACCACACAGACCCCCGGGCTCTGCGGAAACTCTAAAGGATGAGCCGGGAACTAGTAGAGGGGGTAAGTGACCCGCCATTGCTAGAGACAAAGGCAGCACCGCCCACGCCTGGGAGGGGATCATCACAGAGGCTGAGTAAGGACTCCTCAGAGGGTTGGTTGGCTTGGAGGATTGATGCCCATCCCAGGGGGGTGGGGCAGTGTAGGCGGACCCCGGGCAGAGTTGATGAACAGGGGCAGCCTCCTCCTGGAACTAGGGGTGTGGAGCCAGTCATCACAGGGACCTGTGAAGTTGCGGGATGCCCTGCAGGGGTGCTGAGTGCTCGTCATGGACAGGACCCTCTGCCAGGAGTGCGAGGGGGCACCATGCGGGGTCCAGAATACTGGCAGCCCTAAAACCCCACCAGGCTGTAGAAGGCCCAGCCTACCTACTGGCAGACACTCAGAATCAGCCCTGACTGTGACAATCAGAGGCCCTGCCATGGGCCAAGACTGGCTAGACTATAGACTATAGACTATAAAGTCCTGACCAAGAAAAAGAGGCAGCCTCAGGAAATGGATTGCTGCTAATCTCAAGCACCTGAGTTATACTGAGAGCAATATGAACTATGAATCCCCAACATATCCTTTGCAAAAGTTACTTCTCACATATTCTTAATCCTCCCATCCCATACCTCAATCCACCTAAATACCCAAGACCCTCCCCCTACTCTTGAATTAAAGTGTACTCACTCTGTGGCTACAATGCATTCCCAGTCCTCAATCTAAGTATTCCTCCCTTCCCCAGCCACCTAAACCCTTTCTTTATTCTTTTCTTCCTTCCCTTTCTTTTCTCTTTTTTTACTTTTTTCTTTTCCTTTTCTTCCTGGTATAGCCCACAGATTCTGGCTCCACCTGGGCCAATCAGAAATCATAAAGGGGGAACAGACTAGTAAACCTTTTCTTTATTAATATTGATTCCTTTTTGTCTTGTGACTTTCTCCCTTTTTTCCTTTTTTTCTTTTTCTCTGCTAAAAGCCCTCAGGTCCAGACTCCATCTGGACCAGTAAGGGATTATTAAGGGTGAACAGCCATCTAAACCCTCTCTTATTATTATTATTTTTGTTTTTATTTCTTTTTTCCTTTTGTATTTTTTTGTTTGGTTTGTTTTGGTTTGATTTTTTGATTTTTGGTTTTCTTTGTTTTTGTTTTTTGTTTTTTGTAGTTGTTTTTGTTTTTGTTTTTTTCTGCTAAAAGCCCACAGGCCCAAAATTCAACCAGACAGCCCAAATAAAGGACACACCAAGAACAGCACATGGAGAAAACCTGGAAGATGGCAACATTGAACTCCACAAATCTCCTATCACAGAAGGGTGCTCAACTAACGCAAGGAAGTTAACCCAAGGAAAGAACAAAAATAAATAAATAAATAAAAGCAAGGAAGAACAGACCCTGAAAATGGGGGGAAAAAAGATTCAATCCATTACCAAAAGGAAAGGAAGAATCCCCAGAAACAACACAAAATGAAACAGAGGCACTTGGAATATCATATAAGGAATCCCAAAGTGTGATGATAGAGAAGCTCAGGGAGCTCAGCTACATCAAAGGAAACTATAAACGACTCCAGGAGAACTACAAAGAACTCCAGGGAAATTACTAAGAACTCCAGGGGAATTACAAAGAACTCCAGGGAAGTTACAAGGAACTTACTGAGAACTACAACAGCATGAAAAATGACATGGAAAATATCAATAAGTGCCAAGAGGAAATGAAGAATACATTTTCTGAATGGAAGAATACAGTAGAAGGAATCAACAATAGGCTAGAGGAAGCAGAAGACCAGATTAGAAAGTTGGAGAATAATGTAGACAAATACCCCAAGACAGTACAAGAGAATAAAAAAGGCTGAATAACACTGAAGTGGGGTTAAGAGAGCTTCAGGACAACATGAACCGTAACAACATCTGTACCATAGGGATACAAGAAGGAGAAGAGAAACAAGGAATGGAAAACCTGTTCAAAAATGTCATGCTAGAAAATTTCCCTAACATGATGAGTGAAACATTAATCCAGTTCAGGAAGCACAAAGGGTCCCAATGAGGATGAACACAAACAGACCAACACCAATGGCTAATTTTAAAGAAAAAGAGAGAATCTTAAAAGCATCAAGAGAGAAAAAACAAATAACATATAAAGGGGTTGAAATAAGGCTATCAAATGATTATTCAACAGAAACAGTTCAAGCCAGAAGGGAATGGTAAAAAGTATTTCAAGTCATGGTAAACAAAGGCCTGCAACCAAGAATACTCTACCCAGCAAGGCTCTCATCAAGATAGAAGGAAAAATAAGGAGCTTCCCCCCGCCCAAAAAAAAAAAAAAGACTAAAAGAATACATCTCTACCAAACCAGCATTGCAAGAAATGCTAAAGGTCTGCTATAAAAATAAGGAAACAAATAAAATGAAGAAACAGAGAAAGCCAAAATGGAATACAGACACAAAGGGCAAAAATGGTGATGAACAAGTATCAATCAATAATAACCTTAAATGTAAATGGCTTAAAAGCACCAATCAAAAGGCATAGGATAGCCAAATGGATAAGACAACATGACCCACATATATGCTGTCTTCAAGAGGCCCACCTCAGAACAAAAGATCGACACAGATTGAGAGTGAAGGGATGGAAAAATATATATCAAGCTAATGGACATGAATAAAAAGCTGGAGTAGCAATACTGTTTTCAGACAAAATAGATTTTACAATGAAGGCCATAAAAAGGGGAAAAGATGGACACTTCATAATACTTAAGGGAACAATCCATCAAGAAGAAATAACTCTGATAAACATATACGCACCCAACATAGGAACTCCAAGATATATAAGGAAAATCCTGGAAGACTTTAAGAAAGACATAGACAGCAACACACTAATAGTAGGGGATTTTAATACCCCACTATCAACAATAGACAGATCTTCCAAACAAAAAATCCCCAGAGATGTTATGGCATTGAACAACACTCTAGAGGAAATGCACCTAACCGATGTCTACAGAGTCTTTTACCCCAAAGAAGCAAAATACACATTCTTTTCAAATGCACATGGATCATTCTCCAAAATAGACCACATGGTATGTCACAAGACAAGCCTCCACAAATACAGGAAAATTGAAATCATACAAAGTATCTTCTCAGATCACAATGGCTTGAACTAGAAACCAATCTCAAGGGAAAGCCCCAAAAATTCTCTAACCCATGGAAACTGAATAACATGCTTTTAAGCAATGAAGGGGTCAACAATGAGATCAAAGATGAAATCAAAAAGTTCCTGGAAACAAATGACAATGAACACACAACAACCCAAAACCTATGGGATACAGCAAAGGTAGTTCTCAGGGGAAAATTTATAGCAATACATGCCTTCCAAAAAAAGTTACAAGAAGTTTATAAAAACGACCTAACCACAAAGGTGCAAGAACTAGAGGAGCAACAATAAACAAAGCCCAGAACAAGTAGAAGGAAGTAAATCATCAAGATCAGAGCAGAACTAAATAACTCAGAGATTCAAATGACAATTCGAAGAATCGACAGGTCCAGTAGCTGGTTCTTTGAAAAAAAAAAAAAAAATTGACAGGCTCTTATCCAGACTCATCAAGAAAAAGAGAGAGAGGACCCAATAAACAGAGCCAGAACTGAAAGAGGGGAAATCACGACTGATACCTCAGAAATACAAAAGATTGTAAGAAATTACTACAAACAACTCTATGACAAAAAATATGACAACCTGGATGAAATGCACAAATTTCTGGAAAGGTATAATCTACCAGAACTGAACCCAGGAGAAGCAGAAAGCATGAATAGGCCCATAACAACCAGTTAAATTAAAGAAGTAATCCAAAATCTCCCAAAGCACAAAAGCCCTGGACCAGATGGCAACACAGGGGAATTTTACCAAACATTTAAAGAAGAACTAACTCCTATCCTCCTCAAACTAGACAAAAAAATTCAGGAAGAGGGAAGACTCCCAAACTCGTTCTATGAGGCCAATATTACTCTAATCCCAAAACCAGGGCAAAACACAACTAAGAAAGAAAGCTACAGGCCAATATCTCTGATGAACATAGATGCTAAAATTCTCAACAAAATATTGGCCAATCGGATTCAGCAGTCTATTACAAAGATCATACACCATGATCAAGTGGGTTTCATCCCAGGGATGCAAGGATGGTACAACATTCGAAAATAAATCAATGTAATATACCACATCAACAAATTGAAAGATAAAAACCATATGATCATATCAATAGATGCTGAAAAAGCATTTGATAAAGTGCAGCAACCATTTATGATAAAAACCCTCTGCAAAATGGGAATAGAGGGAGCATACCTCAACATCATAAAGGCCATCTATGACAAACCTGAAGCCAACATCATACTTAATGGACAAAAACTGAAAGCTTTCCCCCTAAGATCAGGAATGAGACAAGGCTGCCCACTTTCTCCACTTCTATTCAACATTGTCTTGGAAGTTCTAACTATAGTCATCAGAGAAGAAAAAGGAATCAAAGGCATCCAAATTGGAAAGGAGGAAGTCAAACTGTCATTATTTGCAGATGACATGATAGTGTACATACAAAACCCGATGGGCTCCACCAAAAACTTACTCAACCTAATAAGCAAATTTAGCAAAATAGTTGTGTATAAAGTCAATATCCAGAAATCAAAAGCATTTTTGTATACCAATAATGAAACAACAGAAATAGAAGTGAAAAAACAAATCCCATTTACCATAGCAACAAGAAAAATAAAGTACCTAGGAATCAACTTAACTAAGGAGGTAAAAGACCTGCACTCAGAAAACTACAGAACATTGAAGAAAGGAATCAAGGAAGATACAAATAAATGGAAGCATATACCATGTTCGCTGATGGGAAGAATTAACATCATTAAAATGTCCATACTTCCCAAAGCAATCTACAGATTCAATGCAATCCCAATTAAAATACCAATGACAGACTTAACAGAAATAGAAAAAATACTTCAAAAATTTATATGGAGCCAAAAATGCCCAGGTATAGCCACCGATATCTTGAGAAAGAAGAACAAGGTAGGAGGAATCACAATACCAGACTTCAAACACTACAAGGCTACTGTCATCAAAACAGCATGGTACTGGCATAAGAATAGACATAGAGATCAATGGAACAGAATAGAGAGCCCAGAAATTAACCCAGGACTCTATGGTCAACTCATATTTGACAAAGGGGGAAGGAACATAAAATCGAGCAAAAACAGTTACTTCAACAAATGGTGTTCGGAGAACTGGTCAGAAACATGCAAAAAGATAAAACTAGACCACCAACTTACACCTTACACCAAAATAAACTCAAGATGGATAAAGGATTTAAACATAAGCAGTGCCACCATAAAGGTCTTGGAGAAAAATAAAGGCAGTAAACTTTTGGATATCCTACGTAAAAATATATTTACTGATACTTCACCAAGGGCAAAGGAAATCAAAGAACGAATCAACAAATGGGACTATATCAAATTGAAATGTTTCTGTTCAGCTCAAGAAAATATCAGCAAAATTCAAAGGGAACCAACTCTATGGGAAAACATAATTGCCAATGATACCTCAGACAAGGGTCTGATCTCCAAAATATAGAAAGAACTAATGCAACTCAACACCAGGGAGACAGACAGCCCAATTAAAAAATGGGCAAAGGACCTGAACAGACAACTCACTGAGGAAGAGATACAAAGGGCCCAGAGGCATATGAAAGAATGCTCAACATCGCTAGTCATCAGAGAGATGCAAATTAAAACTGCATTAAGATACCACCTCACACCTGTCAGAATGGCAATCATCAGCAAATCA
>PVIW01011920.1:0-34823 GCA_004026585.1 Noctilio leporinus | reverse complement strand
CTCATAGATGGCCTTTATGATGTTGAGGTATGCTCCCTCTATTCCCATTTTGCTGAGGGTTTTTATCATAAATGGTTGCTGTACTTTATCAAATGCTTTTTCAGCATCTATTGATATGATCATATGGTTTTTATCTTTCAATTTGTTGATGTGGTGTATTACATTGATTGATTTTCGAATGTTGTACCATCCTTGCATTCCTGGGATGAAGCCCACTTGATCATGGTGTATGATCTTTGTAATATACTGCTGAATCCGATTGGCCAATATTTTGTTGAGAATTTTAGCATCTATGTTCATTAGAGATATTGGCCTGTAGCTTTCTTTCTTGGTTGTGTCTTGCCCTGGTTTTGGGATTAGAATAATATTGGCCTCATAGAATGAGTTTGGGAGTCTTCCCTCTTCCTGAATTTTTTGGTATAGTTTGAGGAGGATAGGAGTTAGTTCTTCTTTAAATGTTTGGTAAAATTCACCTGTGTAGCCGTCTGGTCCAGGGCTTTTGCAAAGGTAGAACTCTTTATATTTCATTGACTCATAGGCCTCTTGTGCTCTAAGAATATCAAGGATTGTTTCGCTGCCATGTTTCCCAATCTAAGTGCCCAGATGTGCCATGGACTGCATAAAAATCACCAGAGGGCCTTGTTACAAATACAGGCTTATAAAATAAAAAATATCAGAGTTAGACACTGCCTATGCAGCTATACATATTTCTGTTCATCTTTACCTTGAAGAATTGAATAATCTCACCAGGAGGTAATTGCCATAAAGTCAACATCAAAACTCAACTCTGACTTGATTAGCTTTTTTCTTCATCTCTTTTTCAATACACTTCATTTCTTTTCTGTCTCCCCTTATGCTCTAAGCTTCCTAATTTTTCAAGCAGTACATGCATCTTTTTGGAGGAAAGAAACTATTGTTTAAAAAAATCTTCATCAACCTATGGCTAATCTCTGCAAAGGCAATCCTCACCTGAAATCTTAGATTCATGTTGAACAAGGGACAATAATGTAGTAAGTATGTACCATACAATTTCTTAGTGAGAACTGGGATGAAGAGGGTGAGCACCAGAAAGCATCAGGTCTGTTTCTCTCATATTTGAAATCTTAAGACACCTACCCTCTAAGCCTTAGTTCCTCAGGTATATAGTACGTTGTGCTAATGGATGACCCTAGATAATGTTAGAAGTTCCTTCCAATTCACAAAGCTGGAGAAATTAAGGAAATGCATCAATGTACCCAAGATGATCTTGGCCTAGGCCTGTTCTCAGTTGACTATCTCTGCTTCTTAGTTCAATCTTCTTTATTTCTCCCTAACATCAGGGCCTTCCTGAGTGGAAATTAGACAGATTTGCACAGCTTTTAAAAACTTTAACATATGCCATCTGCGTAAGGGGCACTAAGGATTAGCAAAAAAAATGCACTCAGGGACATCCATCTCTTAGCATTATGCCTTCTTAAGCTCAGGGTCTTACACAGGATGGGACATCTTCTATGTTGCACACTTATAAAGAGTATTAGTTTGTATACTGTTGGAGAATTTAAAAATGAGGTTATAAATATAATCACAGAATTAATTTATAGCATGGAATCAAAAGATGTTCACCATCCTATTTGAAACTTCTAATGACAAGAATATGCCACCAATAAGGTACTAAGAATTAATTATAATAACTTCCATTATAGTGCAAATAATATAATTACATTGCATTGCATTGTTTTAGAAGTATGATTTGTTCATGTAAAATGTTAAATATATAACACTAGTGTTTTCGCATTGCTTTGTATTTTTATTGCAATGGAAACCTCAAGAAACAAAAATGCTTAGGACCTCTCTACCTGACTGAAATGTGTCTCAGTCAAGATATCTGTTCCCTGAAGCAGGGCACAACTGCCAAACCACACAGCCTTTACAATTCACTCTGATAAAAGTGTTTATGTTGCTCACTATGACTGGAATTATGATGGACAGTATTCCAAAATGCCAGGCATAAGGTCCAGAATGTCAGAGCATGAGGGGAGCTAGAGATTGTCTGGACTGCTCCTGGTGCATACAGGCCTAAAAGGTAAAAGGAGAGAAAGAGAGCAGCTGAGGGCCTTCTCTCTTCACACTTGTAGCCTTTGCTGACAGCACATCAGCTCTCTGTCCCTGCTGTCATAACTCAACATGAACAATTCTGTGCATCAACAGAAACCTGCAAAAGGTCATACACCAGAGGCTTCCCTTTCCTTCAGATGATTTCTCTTGACACCACTCTTGCCTCATAGCATTCTTCATGCCTGTGTTTCTCAGCATGTAGATGAGAGGGGTAACCATGGGGGGCAAACATGGTGTAATATAACCTTGTCATTACTGACAGAATCAGCCAAGGGGACTTAGGTGAGATGGTGAGCAAGAACATGAACACAACAGTGACATGTGAGCCTCAGTGGGAGAGAGTTCTGCGGCAGTCCTAAGAGAAGTGTGTCCTCAGGGTGGACAGGATGATAATGTAAGAAATGACCAACGCAGCAAAGGTCAGAATGCGCAGCACCCTGGTGGTGGGGATGATCTCACAATAACCAACAGGCTTGCATCAGTGCAGCTAACTTTGGCAGGAAGAACACATCACAGAAATGGGTCTATCTGATTGGGGCCACCGAAGTGAAGTTCAATGATAATCAGCGCATGCAGCATTGAATGGACAAACGCTATGTCAATTGAGGCCATCACAAGGACATAGCCCACCTGCCTACTCATGATGATCATGTAATGAAGAGGTCTGCAGATGGCTGCATAGCAGTCCCATGTGCCATCAAGATGAAGGTCTCAGTGGCACCCAAGAAGTACACATAAAACACCTGGACCATCCAGCTGTTGTAGGAGAGTCTTCCAGAGGAGGCAGTAACGTCTGTGATCTGTCTGGGACCACTATGGAGGTAGAGTGGACATCCGTGAAGGACAGGTAGCTGAGGAAAAACATTATACAAGGCACTTTTCACTGAGGCAGCTGCCCCTGATGGTGGGAAGAACAAACAGGATTCCCGAGAAAAGTATAAGAGCACAATGAAAAGAGCACAGAGCAGGTGACCTTCACATCCTCATCACTGAACAGTTTAAGGAAGATAAATTCCGTGATGTTGTCATGTCCCTTGGCTTCTATGGGCTTCATCATTGAGAGAGGGAAGTTAATATACCTGAAATACTCAACTTTCTGAAATTATTCATTTATTTTAAGTCACTGATTTATTCAATAAATATAATAAACACTGATTGTTTATCATGATATTAATACAATCATGATAATCAGTGCTAAGGGGAAGCAGCGTACAAAAGACATACAACCTCTACCCACAAGTAGAGTACAGTTCATCTAGGCAAACAGACTGTAACAATAATAACACAAATAATCAATTAATTGCAATTATGATATATCCCAAAGTTTCACACATACCATGAACAACAAAATCAAAACTTTAAACATGAAACATCCTTTTTCAGGAAAATTATGAGATGCAATTTTAAAATTATACCTTGAGTGATTTTTAAATCATATATATATGATTAAATCATATTTATATTTTTAATCATATATATATGTAATAGCACTGAAGTTATTTGTTGTTCAAAGGCAATGAAGTCACTAAAATTCTCAGCCCTTTCCAGTGACTAAATCTGCGCTAAATCCCAGAAGTTCAGTAATGTCATTAGACTTCAATGAGCTCATAATTTTAAATATTGGTCCTCTGGGTGATAATTTCAGAAAGTACCTTTAGAACATTTTTACCTTTTTCCAAATGAATGAAGTAAGCAAAGGAAAAATAACTCATAGACACAACAGCATGGTGATTACCAGAGGGTAAATATTTTCATAATAATTGGCTATTTAAATTCCCTATCATTAACTGCTGCACACTTTATTTCTAGGCTATCTATGTGACAACCATAAGAACCCAATGTTATAAACAAGCTATTATAACTGGTAAGACTCAAGAGAAAACTTAACATTTCCCCCAAATTTGAAGGGATCACTTTAGAGGAAAAATAGTCACTTTTCAAAAAGAATAGTGAGTAGAATCTCAACAGTCAAAAAGTTTTCTAAGATAAAAAGACTCCCGCTGGTTAGGTAGCTCAGTTGGCTAGTGCATCCTCCCAAAACACCAAGGTTTTGTCTCTGATCCCCAGTCAGAGCACATACAGGAATCAACTGATGAATTCGCAAATAAATGGAACAAAAATCTCTCTTTATCCCTTCCTCTCCATCTTTTTTTTTTTTATTTTTAAAAGACTATCCTCAGAAATGTGAATTTCTCATCATGTTCTGTCACTGTTCTAGAAGGATCTAAATAAACATGAGAAAATTTCAAAATATAATCCCAAGAAGTAGTAGGAAAATTATCTAGATTATATACATTGTTCCTTAAAACATAAAGATCCTACCATTATTTTAACCTGGTGCTTTCTTCTGAGTCAGGAAGAACAACTAGGTTGAAGATCTGTGATCAGACATTAAGAGAACACAGTGTCTAATAAATGAACTGTTAGGAAGTGAAACCTGCCAGACTTTTGATATAAGCATATAAAATGTAAGTATAAACAGAAAATACTACAAGTCAGCATGAGGCAGGGAAAACACCAATCAAAATCACAGTGCTAGTAGGCAGGCAAGAGAGGCTGAGACACAGCAGCGAACATTGATAGCTATTTGTACCTGGGCTATATCTTCTATTTAAAATTGACTCTGGCCCTGGCTGGATAGCTCAGTTGGTTAGAGCATCACCTAATACACCTAGATAGTAGGATAGTAGGTTCGATCCCTGGTCAGGACACATACAAGAGTCAACCAATGAATGCGTTAATGGGTGGAACCTTCTCTCTCTCTCTCTCTCTCTCTCTCTCTCTTTCTCTCTCTCTCTCTCCCCACCCCCCACCTCCCCAACTCTCTTTCAAAAACAATTTAAAAATTGTGCTAAAATGGACTCAACACCACTCAGCACGTCTTCATATTGCCTGTTTTCCTGAAGAAATTAATTCCTATGCCCAAGTTAGGATTCAATTAACTCCACAATAAGAAGATAATATTCTCTTTGGGCTTCTTTTTGATTAGTCCAAACAATGAAGAAAAATTTGCAAGTTCTGTTCATCGTTTGTCATCTGAGACCAGGGTCTTGCTCCAGAACTTCCTCATGGCATTTTTCACTTCTGCGTTCCTCAGTGTATAAATCAAAGGATTGAGCAAAGGTGTCCCAAGTGTATAAAACACAGCCACCAACTTATCCACAGAGAAAGTGGTTGCGGGGCGGGTGTATATAAACATGCAAGGACCAAAGAACAAGATGACCACAATGACATGGGAGATGCAGGTAGAGAGGGCTTTCCTCCTCCCTTCAGCACTGTGATTTCTCAGAGAATGCAAGATGATAACATAGGAGAACATCAGCATGACAAAACTTATGGTGCAAATGACCCCACTGTTGGACACCACAAGCAGATTGATCACGTAGGTGTCTGTACAAGCAAGCTGCAGCAAGGGCTGCAAGTCACATAAATAGTGATCGATCACATTGGGACCACAGAAAGGTAAACTCAAGGCCATGAAAACCTGAGCTAAAGAATGTACACAGGACCCCATCCAAGCCACAGCCACCAACACACTACACACCTGTCGACTCATGATGGTCATGTAATGCAGGGGCTTACAGATGGCCACATAGCGGTCAAGGGCCATGAGTATCAGGATAAAGATCTCTAGGCAGCCAAAGAAATGGAACGAAAAGACTTGGACTAGGCACTCACTGAAAGAGATAGTGGTATTCTTCAAAAGAGTGTCCACAATCATTCTCGGGGCTATGGAAGTAGAGAAACAGGTATCAGATAAGGACAAATGGAAAAGGAAGAAGTACATTGGACTCCCAAGGGTCCGGCTGCTCTTGATAGTAGTAATAATCAGAAAGTTACCCAGCAATGTCCCCATATAGAAAAGCAAGAATGTGACAAACACTATTTTCTTCCTAACAGGATCCTGAGTCAACCCAAGCAGGATGAACTCAGTCACATTATTATTCAGGTGCATGAATTCATGAATGAGGACAAGGTGTGAGTGTGAAATCATTTATCTGCAAAAAAAAAAAAAAAAAAAGAATTAATTCATGGTGTGATATGTTACTTTATGAAATTTTGTAAGAAAAATAAATATTCCTCATCATGGGTATTTTAGTTGTAGTTTTTAATATGTCATTTCAACTTTTTGTCCCTGAACTTGTAATAACCAGTCCATAGAGTCCTTATGAGTCTCAAATAAGCTTATGAATTTTATACTTTTCTACAACATTCCTCAATTATAACTCTCCTGTAGCAGCCTTTGGTGCTATCTTTGTGATCATGGAAATTCTCTCTAAAGGCTTCTTTTGTAGCCTTCTATTTATTATGCATGGTAGACAGAGAAACATACTCCCAATTTATAAACCCACACCAAAAGCAAACAGAAAAACCTGAGGTCAATTTTAACTATTAGTAAATCATCTCCACAAGCTGGAGCAGGTATTATACTCTATGTAATACCACATGGCTGTGGAATATTGGGGGACTCCTATACACAGATAAATGATTACCCCAAGCATTTGACATTTTTACATGAATCCTGGGCCCTTAAGAATGCAAGGAGAGCTTTGACATTGTTCATATCCTCTAACACTGTTGCAGGTTTTAGTGTCTATCTTTGTGAATGACCACATTCACTTTTTCCAGAGGTGCATTAACACCTTTCCTCATCGGGTTCTCAAAGCAATTAGTCACAAAAATGGGTAACAATGAGCTAAACTGAAACCACACTAGTAAAATAAGCAGATCTTCTAATAACTTACCTCAACTTCCCCAGAAAGTTTAGCCAACTTTAGAAGAGCTGAATCTGTCAAAACTATAACAGGTAACAGGGATGAGCTGAAAGGACAGCAGACAGTGGAGAACAGGTGAGAAAATAGATGAAGTGCAATAGGGAGTGTTAGACAGATCTTCCCATCCTAAAAATCAGTTCTATTGCAGAGGCCACAGTGAGAATCAGTATTTTCCTCTTAAACTACCTAACCCTCCCTGACTCAGCTCTACTGCACATCTACCTTAGTGCAGTAAGGAGGCTTCTTATATTCATCTTATTTCTATGCAAAATTTACCATTCTCTGTGGGAAAAATAATAGAGTGTACAAAAATTCTTTCTCCTTCAAAACCCCAAATTAAAGAACTATAAAAACCCCCTCCTACACATATGACACATTACCTTTCCTCTTTATTGTAATTTTTAGCCTTCACATTGCCATGGATTCTCTAAACTTCCCATGATAAGTAGTAATTCAGCCTTTCAAACTAAATCTCAGATAGGTATCGACTGTAAATTGTGTTCTTATGATATCATTCTAGCAACAAGCAAAAAGTAATATTTCAGGATTGTGATATACAACATTCCCCTGAAAGCTGTCCCTCTATTCACAGCTTCTCTAACTTCTAACTAGACATACCCTCTTCTAACTTTTAATACACATATGAGGATGCATCTTGCTCAGCTACTGTACACGAAAAGCACTTGAGAACTTTTCTGCATTATGACATCTCATGAAGTTTTAATAAATCTAGGGCATGGAATTTATTTTTCTCTCCCTACCCAATGATGGCTTTTCACCTACCTGGTGCTTATAAACAATTTGTTGAATTCAAGAGATTGTTTTATTCCAAAGCTCATTTTCATTCTACTTATTTACTACATTAACAGTAAACCTTTAAAAACATTATTTTTTTTTTCCTGTTCCTTTCTCAGAGGAGATAGGTGTAGGATAAGACGTTCAGAAATTATTTTAAAATCATGTTGGATTATTTTGTAATGATACACTTCTGAGTACAAAGATGTAAATAATTGGTCACTTACCTGTTAGAACACACTAAATTGGTATCAAGTGTTTTTATTCCTTTTTAAAGGCAGCCTTCCATAAAATACTAGGGGGTGAAATCCCTCTTTGCATCCCTAAGAGAATACTTTAAGACATAATGATATAAAATATTAGCATCCTGGAGAGTAATATTCCCTAAAGTCCCCCTTCCTTCACTAATCAGAAACATCCCACATGTTGTAGTAAACTTGACTTGGGTTTATTCACTTAACCTACAGAAGTATAAGTTAACCCTCCTCACCCTCAGTAACCAAATAAAAACCAGGGTTTTGAGGTATTAGGTACCTCGGGATAACCAAAGATATCAGGCGATAAGGACACCAAAAAAAGGAAAAAGAAATAGCAATGTCTTTGATAAAAGAGGAAGTAGATCTGCAAGAAAATACTCTACTCCCATCCAGAGCCCAAAGCTGACCCTCCACCATTAGGGCACAAAAACTTTTCTAGTTCTTCTCATTTATTCACAAGAACAATCCAGGGAGGCAATGTGGTGCCTGAAACCAAAGGTTCAATTCTTCCCTAATTTACCTGTATTATATTTGGAGGAAAAAAATTTTGAACACTAGCATAGACTGGTGTCCTGTAAAGGGGGGAGTGCCTTTGAAACAGACTTTCCCTTATGTAGTAAATATTATTAAAATATGTGATCTAGAAAGTTAGATCTGAGGTATATGATTATGCTCTTGTTAATAAGAATCATATTTCTAAAAATGTTTCCATCTTTGTCTGTATACCTATATTAATTAAAGGTGACCTGCAGAGGGTCAGAGAGGTGTGACAATAAAGGATTTTAGGACATTGTGTGATATCATGAAATTCTTTGTTCCCCAGGAGTGGCCTAGCCAAATAAAACAAGACGTTTTGTTTGGAAAATGACCATGAGATGGATCATCTGTCCTCTCTTAACTGATATGTTACAGAGTTCTATAAATACAGTAGATAAACCTCCAGAATCTTTCTGAGTTCTTCACCTTTAAGGAATTTCTTACAGGCCAAAGTACCAAAATACAGGTACTTAAAAGTGAAGAACTCAAAAAAATGGCCTAATTAAGGATAGATTTACCTTAATCCTATTTTGTAATTTAATATTTCAATATGAAGATGTGGGGATAAGGGGTAGAGGAATAGGTGAGCACAGAGGGTTATTAGGGCAGGGTAACTACTCTGTAGAGTACTAGAATGATAGATTCATGTCATTATACATTTGTTCAAACTTATATTACTCTAAGGTAAACTATGGACTTGGATGATTATGATGTGCCAATATAGACTCACTGAGAGTAACAAATGTACCACTCTGGTAAGGGGCATTGATCATGGGGGGAGGCTATACTGTACATGTGTATATGAGGCTATGTAGACACAGGGTAGCTGGGAATTCTTGTGCCTTCCTCTCCATGTTGCTGCTAAATCTAAAAATGCTCTAAAAATAAGTCTTCAGTTAAAAAAAAAAATCCAAGGTGACTTATTAGCTGATGTACAGACTTTTACACAAGTATGTCAAGTGTTTCTCTAACGTGTAATTTCTTAGGGTCCTGAGATATAGTCAGGCAATGATGGTAATGCATGCTTTAGATCAGCCTTAGTTACAGACACCTTGGACTCTAGCCCTGCCTTGAGCTCATGAAGCAGACATGGAAAAAGTGTATTCCCTGACGTACCTGGCAAACTGTGGTCAATTTTGGTCTCTTGGTCTCCACCGCTGATGTAATGAATGCTTTAATTACTTAGAATACTTGGTGCCAAAACTACTTCCATACTAACAGGAACTTTTTTTTTAATCAACTCTCCAGTGGTAACTTCTTCCAGCAACCCATGGGTTCTTGGCAAGAAGCTCTGATGATGAATCTTACTATTGAGCTACAGAAAATGGCTCCTACCAGAAGACATAATTCCCTCAACACAGTGAACTGTCTTAAGAGATCACATTAGCCACTTTGGCGTCTCTGGGTCCAGGGCCCTGCCCAGACATGAACTGTGGCTGGAGACTCTTTCCTTTCTCCCCATCATTGAGTTCATGCCAACTCTCTTTTACATAGACTAACTTCCTGATATCCACCCCCCTCACCTTACTGTCATTCAGAGCACTGGCACCTCACCATCTTCACATTCAAGACCTGTGTGTCCCTTTGAAGTTTCCATTGTTTATATATATGGCATCTAAGGGTGCCTTTTTAGTGGGTGAACAACTGTTTCTCAAATATGAATATCTTGCAGAAGACTTTTAATAAAAATGCTGTGAAGGTAGTTCAGCTTTAGCCTTAATACTCAGCCCAAATTATATATCAGCCTAAATTTCATCACTTGAAAGACTGAAGAAGCTCGATGCCATTTCAGTGTCATTTCTGATATTTCTGCCCATCAGGGATATGATAGCACAGGTTACTGTCATGTCCAATCTGCATAATGTTTCTGTTTACAAGTCAGTCACAGCATTCATATTCATTGCTAATATATTAATACTTTCAAATATTGGTGAATAATTTAGTCATGACTTAGAGAAAGTAACTCCTTATTTGTTTTATTTTCACTTTGGTTTTCTTTTGCTCTGAAACATGAAAAAGATTGACATATTTATATCAATAACTGCCACAGCTGCAAACAACAGTCAATCACCTCAGGAAAAAGCACAAATAAGGTTACAAAGAAAAATGAAATTGTACCACTTTTTCTTCATTCATGTTTTAACCTAACACGCATTATTGACAAAGGATGGAATCCTATCCCCTTTGCTTGTCTTCAATTAATTACATGAATAGCGATTGTACAGTTCTGTAATAGTAATTGTGGGTGTGAATGCAAACATACACACATAATCCCTTCAAGTGTATGTTTAAATTTTAATATTTTTACTCTTTTATTTGGTTTGGACAGTTGTAGAAAATAATGACCATTGGAAGGGGTTTTGGTGAATTCTTCCAATAGGATGTTGAAGAAAGTTTCTAGGATAGGGCAGAAAGGGTGAAGAGGAAAAAGCAAAGTTAAGTACAGGATACTGGGCCAAGTTAAAAAAAGCACAGTCTTTGGAGAGAAGGAAAACACGCTCTTCCTGCAACCATTTGGGGATGATGGATACTCTAGGTACCATTTCTGTTACCCACAAAGACTTTCAAAATTCTCTCCCTCCATTACTACCCAGTAGAGCATGCCATGACAGAAATAGCCTAGTGTTACCAGCTCCTGGGATAAGACTGAAGAATTTAAAACTGCCAAGATTTCGATCCATGCCAAGTGACATCAAAGAAAAGTGCTAACACACCTGAGTAGGTAGGGCGGTCACTGTCATCTCAGTGGTGTATGGTAAAGTTAACTCATCCTGGGTGATATCAGGGATCAAGTTGTAGGAAACTTCTGGAACATGGGATGAAAGGCCCCCAAGGGTTACAGTAATCATCATGAAATTCACTCTCAGATTGGAGTGGACTTTGACTTTGACTTTGATTTAAAGTCATCATGTGTTTGCTCTTGGTCATTTTGACATTGGCATTGGCAAACTCTAACTTCAGGATCTATTGGTTCTTGGGATGGAAGCACATTAGTTGTTTGTGTACTTCTGCTTCCATTCCAGTTGTCAAAGTTGACAAAGTCAACTGGCTATAAAGCTGTCTCTCCACTGTCTTCTTGTTTACATTGTTTCTGGTGAGAAGTCTGCTGTAATTTTTGTATTTTTTTCCTCTGTGCATAATGTCTTATCTCTTTAGCTACTTTGAACATTTTTCTCTTTGTTGCTGCCTTTGACCAATTTATTACCACTTACCTTTTATTGTAATTTTCTCCATGATTGCTGTGCTTGGTGTTTGTTAGATTCTTGGGTCTATGTATTTAGTTTTTATTAAACTGGGAGGGGGGAAATTAGCCATTATTTCTTTAAGTATTTTTTTCTGTCCTTCCTCCCATTCATTTTAGTCTTTGACAATTTCCAAATCAGGTAGAGGAACAGCCACACAACCTCCTCCCTGCCCAGGTTGGGACATGGTTCACTATCATGTCTATAGTTCTCCAACCCTTTTTATTTAATTTGGCCTTTATTCTATCTTCCCACAAGGTGGTGCTCAAGTCAAATGACAAACCAGTCACAGCTCCAAGCTTTACCTCATCCTAGATTTGTAGACTCACTTGTCTTCAGAAAATGTGAATAGATTGTGTGAATTTTTAACCAAGTTGCCCTTTAGCCTATGATTCAAGTGCATTTGTTCTGTTTCTCCCACCTTCTCTAACTGAACCCTTATCTAAAATCCAGGGGCATCTGAGCTCTCTGTTATCTAACACTGAGGAGGAAATTCCAGACACTTCCTGAGTTTTCCTTTAGTCACAGATAAATACTGTCTCACACTATAATAAATTTGAAGAAATAACAAGAGATAAGAATTGAGGTTTTATTCTGAGTATGTCTTGGTTACTTAAGAAACAACTGCACTTAAATAGGAAAAATGTTCATTTGGAAAAAGAATCAAAGTAAATAGTTCATTGTGAATATGGTATTGAGAGCTCTGACAAATGTCCCATTTGGGACTCAAATATTAATTCTGCCACCACTTGCTTAAGCCAGAACTATTGGGAATCTTGGGTGCAAATGACATTTTGTCTTCACTCATAAGTATGTAAAGCATACTTATGGTGTATCTTTTTTCTCATTAGCCCATATGACTGAAAGTAATACTTTCTGGTGCCAGTATGATGGTAATTATAAGCTCAGGTACTGAAATGGCATGACAGTTCTTGATTAATGAGGTTGAGTTGGAGTTGGTGGTGGGTGTGAATTATATACATACAGATTAGGTTCTCTTCGAAGATGAAAACACACATTTTAAAACCTTGTCCTATAAAACTAAAAGACCAAGTTGAGAAGTACTGGACCTCACTTTTAATCCCACATTCTTCAAAAAAAAAAAATCTGAATTTTGATTTTTGAGATACTAGAGAAGCAAAAAATAACAAACCTCTCCTGACATCCAAATAAGCATAAGAGCCAAGAGGGCTATGCTGAGATTTCATTTTTCCCTGCAGATATGCATACACCCAAAAGTGATGCTCAAGAAATAAGGAAGAGAAAGCTCCTCCCCTCCCAATTGGACAAGATTTCCACTTTCCTTTCTCCCTTTGTCTCTCTTCATCATGCATTGTTCTTTGACCCTTCCTTATGCATTTTCCCACTGCCAAACTCTACTGCTTCCCTCTCTCCTTTGAGAGTAGCAGTGGAAAGACCCCAAAGGGCAACTGACAAGCTGATAGTGCTGCCTATGCCAAATACAACACTCCTCCCTCCCTCACCACCCATAGAATTCGTTTGAAGAGGTTCTCCAGAGGTAGTGTAGGTTCTCACTGATGTTTCTAGCTTCTATGGGAGTTCGAGGGTTCATCAATGCAGATACCCACAGTGAAGTAGGCTCAGGGATAGATTTCCAGGGCAGCAATTTCTCAGAACATCTTCTCTAATTGTCAGGTTGTCAAGATGGCAATCTTGACTCTGTCTAGTCCCTGTGGCTTAGTTCTGATGATTGCATTCATAAGGACACGAATGAAGAGGTGGGGGATGCACATACACACAGGCACGCACACACGCACCTATTCAGCCATTCATCAGTACTTCTTTTTTCTGAAGGAAAATTTCTATAAAAAGCTAAATTACCTAATGAGTATGAGAAAATGTTGGTAGAATTCAGGTAAGGGTCATAGCTGTTCAAAATGGTTGTGCACTTCAAGTAATAGCCATATTCTAATGAGATTCTCACCTCGGGTTTCTTGCTTCTTCCCCCAAAAGGATATTTTACCTTCCCTGCCCATGAAATAAAACTAAGCTATTGGTAAGTATACACTGGAATTCCTGCACAGTACTTTGTTACACCATAACTTTTTCATGGCATCTTTAACCACTGCATTTCTCAGTATATAGATAAGAGGGTTTAGCAAGGGTATCCCAACTGTATGAAACACAGCCCCCATCTTGGCTGTGTCTAAGGGATATGTGATTGGTGGGTATATTCATATACACATGCCCAGGAGCACAAGTTCATTTATGTATTTTTATTATTTATTTACTTATTTATTTATTAAATAAATATTATTGACCACATACTATAGCTAGATGCTATTCTAGGCACACTGGAAGCTAATGGTAATTTTTTTTCTTTTTGTAGGCACAAATCCCTACCCTCATATAAACTGTATTCTAGGATATATACAAAAAAAGTGAATATAAACTATATCATGTTATAGAATGATATGCACTAAGGAGAAAAATTAAGCAGAGATGGGAGAATAGATAACAGAATGTTAGCAGGTAGGAGTTGCACTTCTATGAATTAATCAGAAAACTCATTATTGAGAAGACACATTTGAATAATAAACCAAAGACAATGAGGAGGTAAGCTATGCCTCTATCTCTGGAGGACAAATCTTGAAGATGCAGAAAGTAAACGGTGCAAAGCTCCTTAGGCAGGAGCATGCCTGATGTCATGTACAAAGTTGTCAGGGATAATGGGTTGTACATCACCTTGGGGTCAAACAATTGGGAGAGTGGAGAAAGAGTAGAAATAAGCTGGAAATAATGGAGGTGTCATTGAAAATTAGTGGATATGAAATTGAGAGATTTTAGAAAGGTTTGAATCATAGGTAATAACTAGACCTAAGACATGGCCAGGGAGTGAACAGCTGAGACAGATTAGACCAGATGGTGGTTGCAAATTGACATATCAAAACTTCATACTATAAATTCAAACATCTATTTTAAATTGCTTTTAAAATTTTACCCTAACAACACACTTTTCAATAAACCTCTTCTCATGTGTACCCATGTGCTTATTTTTCACAATTTCATCAAAACAAACTTCCAGAAAATTAATGGACATAAAATAAGAGTATTTTCATAATTATTAGCTATTGTCAAAGAGCCTCTCAATTTGTTTCAATATTTATTAGAAATATTTTTATTATAGAACAAATATATTTATAATAAAATCTCCACCAAAGTTTATATAAATTACAGGTTTAAAAGTACCTTTAGATATTCATAATTTTCCAATCCCATACTCCACAAGTAACTGTGTGTATGTGTGTATATATGCATATATACATATATATAATGTTAAATATCCCTTTTAAAGTAAAAAAAAATGGGTCACTTTTTATTGTTTCTAAAATTACAGCAATATAGCATAGATTTCTAATTAAATTCTAAATTGGAGCATTTTCTGATTTATTTTGTTAATGAATTTTAAATTATGATATATTTCTCTGATTACTGATTTGATACCATATTTCTCTAGGCTTTTACTTCTTGCATTTCATCTATTTGAATTTTGTATATCTCTTGTCAGTTTTTTTTAATATCTTTAAATTTTTTACCTCTAGCTTTGTTTTTATTTTATACAGTCAAATCTATCCATTTTCCCCTTTGCAGGTTAATCTGTTATTTCAATTTGTGAGTTATCATCTTTTAATATTAATGTCAAATGATCCAGAATTTATTTTAGTGTGAGTTTTGAGATACTTTTCTTATTTCTAATTAATCATCACACCTTCAATAAATTAATAACACCTTCAAATCAGTCATGATCTATGTATTAAGAACCTACACATATCTGCAAAATAATGGAAAAAATCTTTTTAAAATACTTTTAAAAAATAGATCAAAGATGCCCTCAACCTCTTTATAATCAAGTTGTAAAATAACATGCCTCTAGATAAAAGAATTAATTACATAAGAATTACACACAAGTACGTGCAATAATACCAAATGGATATTGGTTCCAAAAGTAGAAATATCCCTGGAGAATGAATTGATTGATCAGTGAAAGTTCAAAAACAAGAAAGAAATGAAGTTATGGCTTTGTGTGTTAAATTAATGTTTGCAACGTGGTTCTCCCAAACTCAAGTATTCGGTAAACTTATGCTTAGCTTGCCTAGCTAGGTAAACTATTTAAATACTAGTAAATAAAATTGTCCATTTACCTCTAATGAAGTTACACATCTAATTAAAACTTTGCTTGCAGTCCAGTTAAAATATTAGTTCAATATGATAAACTAGAGATGTTATAATAACTATAAGCTCTGATTGACAGTTCAAATAATCTCTGATGACTACAAAAGGAGTAATGAATTGATTATTGCTCGATTTCAATATAGTAGTTTCTAATAAAGTATAAACACCAAAGGGAGGGAGCTTTTGATTGTGAAGACAAGAAGAGTTAGGTGAGAAAAGTAAGCAAAATATCATAAAAGGAGAAACATGCATTGGCTTGAGTAAACACAGAAATTATTTCCATAAAAACTGCTATCATTAAATTTAAAAATTGTAAGATAAAATTATGGGAAGATGTTGGACAGCCATGAGAGGCAGGACATATAATTCTATTTTGTTTTATTTTGAATAAGCAAAGATTTGGGAATGTAAGAGAGGAAAGCAGGTCCTGACAAGATGTACACATTAGACCAGACCAACATTTCCTCAGGGTTTTATCCCTGACTCAATCATTGGTTCCTAACACTCTTGCACTTTCCTAACTCTCTGATCTGGGAGGACATCACAATAGTGGAGAACATAATTTTCCCTTTTTTAATTCTTACTTTCATCTGTTGACATTTTAAGCCAATTCAAATATATTTGACACTAAAAGTCCCCTTTTTTCCCAAATAGACAAATGACTCTATTCTCTATTAGCCTATATTACTGTTATTAACTATATATTTAATTCAATAAAATGATCCTAGATTATATATTATTCTTGTTGTTTAATATTATTATTCGAGCAATTTTCACTTTTGTTATTTCCTTTGACCTGTACATTATTTTACAAGGTAAGAGTGACTATTTGCCTTGTTCTTTCAATGTGAGAGTTTGACCTGTGATACAGAAAGTTTTTCCAAGAACAGGTAGGTTAAAATTAGAGTGGGATGTTACTAGATAGCATCTCTCTCTAGCATTCACCATCTATTTCGCATAACACATAAAATCCATTTCACATAGATTGCATCCCAGAAAAGAGACATCCTGAGTCCTCCAAGAAAAGATACCAATTGATGCCTTAATTTTCTGTTCTGACTCCAAAATCTTCTGTATTACTGTATGGTGAAGCAAATACCAAAGCATAAGAGATACCTAAATAATAGTGTAGAACAGAAAAGAATAGAGAATGACTGAAGTTAGAGCAGGAGTGAGAGCAAGAGAAAGAGTGAGCAGACCCAAGACCCAAGGAAAGAAGAGTCAGAGGTTATGTTACAGAAAGGTAAAGGAGGGGGCAGAAAATATTAAGGGGGATAGTTTGATCCAAGATTTCATCACAGAACTCAGATTCTGCCTCCATGACCCAAACCCAGAGAGTGGATGCAGTTGTGGGTCCTGAGGAAGGATTCCCAAGGGTCTTAAAAATCCAGGTGTAGAAAAAAGAGCAGCTCTGTCTTTTACTCACCCATAATCTCTTCAAGTAACGAGTCCCCCAAGATAGAAACTTCTGCCAAGCTGACCTCAATGCCATGTACAGTTTGTTGGCCCCTTGGTGAGCAGAGATGCTTTTGAGAGTGATAAAGCCAAGGAAGACTTAGGGACCCTGGACTATTCTAATTCTTCATTGCTGGAAATACTTTCAGCAGCTCCATCATGCCTTAGAGCACACACTGAGTATAGATTCCACAGAATCAGTCTCGTCCATGATTACAAACCACCATTATTCTGTCCCACACTTTCCTCATAGCATTTTTCACCTCCTTATTCCTGATGGTATAAATCAAAGGATTGAGCAAGGGTGTTAGGATGGTGTAAAATATTGCCACCATCTTGTCCAAGGAGAACGTGGATGGAGGTCGGGCATACATAAATATGCACGGGACAAAGAACAAAACCACAACAGCAATGTGAGATCCACAAGTGGAGAGAGCTTTCCTCTGCCCTTCAGCACTATGAGATCTCAGAGAGAACAGGATGACACCATAGGAGACAAGCAACAAAAAGAAGATTATGATGCAGATAAACCCACTATTGGCCACCACAAAAAAGCTGAAGACGTGAGTGTCGGTGCAGGCTAGCTCTAATAATGGATACAAGTCACACATGAAATGATCTATGACATTGGGGCCACAGAAGGGCAGCTGAAAAGTAAAGAGAATTTGTATCATGGAATGCAGGAAGCCCCCTGCCCAGGCCACCCCCATCAGAATGCTGCAGAGCCTCCAGCTCATGATAGAAGGATAATGCAAGGGCTTGCAGATGGCCACATAGCGGTCATAGGCCATGGCTGTGAGGACAATCACCTCCACTCCAGCAAAGAAGTGTTCAGCGAAGAGCTGGGTCATGCAGCCTTCAAAGGAGATGGTTTTCCTCTCATAGAGAGAGTCCACAATCATCTTCGGGGTGATGACGGTGGAGTAGCAGGCATCCAGGAAGGATAGGAAAGCCAAGAAGAAGTACATGGGGGAGCCCAGGAGGGCTGGGCTGCTAATGATGGTCACCATGATTAGCAAGTTGCCCCCAATAGTTACAATGTAGCTGAACAAAAATACAACAAATACTATTTTCTGAACATTTGGATTCTGTGAAAGCCCCAAGAGGACAAACTTGGTTATAAAGCTCTGGTTTTGCATAATTTTCAAGGAAAAGCTAAATGCTACCACAGTGAGCATATAAAACCTGCAATTATGAGAAAAAGAAAAGTTAACTTGGGACCAGTTTATGATACCATCATACCACAGTTATCAATGAGTTGGTGCATCCATGCAAAATGCTAGTTACATGCTTCTGAAATAAGGGAGAACCCAAAATTAGAAATTTGTTGATGGTGATAGTGGGGGGTCAGGCAGGATTCAGGGGAAGATAAATTATTAAATACTTTAAATGGCCAGAGCTTCATATATGGAAGTATACAAGTATGGTAGGGATGAGACATAGTTTTTATCTCAACAGTCAACTCTGATCATTTAGTAATAGTTTCTCGGACTGAATTGTTGAGGATTCTGAAACCACATCCACATTGAGGACAGAAAACTATAATTTACTGGTCATTCCTGCTATTAGTATGGGTGTGGGGTGACTTCAATGCCACCACTGATCAGGAGACTGCCTCATCTACTAAGAGAAAAATAAACAACCCCTATAGTTTAAGAGTGGCTTTAAAAAATCATAGCTACTTACCCAATTGTTTTTAACTCTGAACTGAATTGGGCTTTTGAAATGAGTTAATTCATTCCCTATAAAAAAATTTAAAAAATAAAAAATAAAAAAGCTCTATGGAAAAGTGCCTAGCTGTATACTAACAGTCAACAAGCATGCATATGCTGAGTTGGGTTCTTTCTACACTCATTTACAACCAGAACCCCAGTTGGAGACACGTGAAAGGCAGCCACACATAGATGTTTCTCTCCCTCTCTTTCTCCCTCCCTTTCCCTCTCTCTAAAAATAAATACATTCTTTACGAAACAGACTCGTCTTTAAAAATTAAAAAATAAAAAGCGGATGGATGTAATACAATAACAATAAATTTTTTGTAAAGAAAAAAAATTAAATAAGAACAGATGTTTATGAAAATAAGAATGACTGCGTTAAATAAGGTAAAGACAGCAACTATTTAAGAAATAGTCCATGTTATATCTTATGACCCCTATTTTACCAGAAACCAATCCATGCTTAAAGAGAAAAAGTCAAATGGCATGCTGGATGTGGAATTTAAGCACAGACTCCCTGGCTCCAACACGGCAGTGTTCCTCATGGTCTCAGAGAAACGAGCAAAGCTGGCCTTTATACTGTCTCCACCCACACATTGAAATCAAAGCCTTCTGATTCCTTTGCTCATGTTTGAATGAGGCCCCTTGGTGAAAGACACAGAGCCAGTGATGTAGATTCAGAAGTAACAGTCCAATTACTACAGATATAATTTGGCAACAGCCACATACATAGGTAAGAGATAGAAACAGTAGGTTGAATATAGCTAGAGTCTTGAGACATTTTTTAATTGTTTACTAATCATTTATACTATGTGGCCCAATCTGATATGGTACAACTTGCCATTTATATGACTATATTGTAAACTAAGGATGTTCCTATGTAACCCACTTGCTGCTCTCACAGGATTATGGTGAGTGTCAAACTGGCAAAATGTAAAACTTGTTCATGATAAATGCCCTTAGCAATTGTAGTCACTGTCCTCTCACTTAGCAAGCCAGTCACTTTACCCATTAGTCATCCAGATCATTACTCCAACTTCTGACTGTTTTTCATAGCTAGGCAACAGTTTCTAAGAATGTGGCCTCAACTGTACATATAATAGAAATGCGTTTTGTGTATATGTACATGTAATCTGTTTGTTATGTAGGTGAGTAAAATAATAATGATGTTTACTGTGAGAATTAAAATAATCTGATTTTTGTGAGAACCAAATTCTTTTTATTTTTAGAACCCATCCCTAAAAAGATTATTCTAAAAGAGAAATGAGGCAGTGTAAGTTTTACAATGGAAGATGATGTATTTTTTTATAACAGTAGAACTTTAGTAATATTTAAAATGTTCAGTAATAGGAAGATGTTTATGTAAGTCAGACTACTACAAATAAACATACTGTGAATAAAATACTGAACAATATGAAGACATAAATGGTGAGGCATGTTTAAAATATATTGAATAAGAAAATTTTAAATTATAACACTTCCGCTTATTTGCAAAGGCTTTTTAATATAATTTTAATATCTAGATGAGAACATGTAAAAATGGTAGGCTTACTTTAAGTATGTATCTTGATATAATTATGAATTAACATTCAAAATCAAGCTTACCCCTTCTCTCCCCCAACATCCGAGGGAGAGAGTGGGTAGGGGAAAGCAATGGGGGAAAAATTAAACAATTGTAATATAACAACAATAAATCAATAAAGAGTAAAAAAAATCAAGCTTAAAACCCACAATACTATATCTTCCTTTGTCTAAACAGTTCAAAACAAAGGAGATGGGTGTTCAGTATAAATTTATTATCTCCTGTATAATTAATTTGTATAGGTGGAAATAACATATTAACATAACACATAATCTTCTACTGAAAATTTTAAACTAATGTAAATCATCCATAAATAAACATAGCATTTGGCCCAGCCTTTCCCAGCCTCTATACTCACTTTGAAATCAATTTGAAATACATATACTCCTAGAGGAAGCAGCTGATTCGGTTCACATTTTTCCTAGAAGATTCCAAGGTCTTTCCTTTCTTCATAGCCATATATTTTAATATACTGGAGCTGCACTAGAGATTGCCCTGGGCCCCTCCCAGCCATGAACTAAGGCTTTAGGCCACCTCTTGGGGCTGTGGCCTTGGGAATTTTGCCTCCCCTCTCTTCCCAATGCCCACTCATTCTTTCTCATCCATGTTGGCAGCTAGCTAATCCTAGGATCATTATTCCAAAAATAATAGAAATTCCTGCTTTGACTTCAAAGTAGATATAGTTAAAACTATATGAAGAATTAGCAGTAAAGTTGGCATAAGTGGTATTTTATAATTATATTTTGAGCAATGGACTTTAGACACATTTATATGTACCTACATGTGCATATCAGTCACATTTGCATGTGTTTTTCTAAATAAAAAGTTATTACAAATTAAAAGAATAGATTAAAGCCCCATTCTAACTACTCTCCTTGTTAAGTTCCTTAAATCCCTGTATTTTATTTAATCCAGGATTATTCTTTACTTTTTTGTATAAAAGATTTATTCTCTGTCTAGCTAACTAAGCATGTTCCTTTTTCCAACAATCTGGTTAATGTTCTCTTCGGATGCTACTTTCTCCATATTCCTCTACTAATGTCCCTAAATGTCTCAACTTATCCACCCTTCCTATTTCTGGAATTTGAAAACAATAACCTTTCTCTGTTTCCACCTGTGTCCTTCCTGATAGATGCCTGAAACTCCTCTTTCTTTTGTTCATTTTAAGAAGGAGACAAAGCCACAACAACCTAGCACTAAAGCATTTAAATTCAGCCACTTAACTATTTCTGAACAATTCTGTTGCGGAAATCTAATGCGATTTATGACATCAAATGCACTTGGGGAAACTTAAAATGCATATATTTAAAATCAGAAGACTCTACTCTGTGACTTGACTGAGATCCTCTTTTTTATCCTTAATGTCCTTCTGTGTGCCTTTTCGGGGTTTTCTTGTGGGAATATTAGTGCAGTACCATACCAATCATTGTGAATGGTAAATAGCACTTGAATTATCATGCTCCTATATCAGTATTCTTCATACAACCTCAGAAAATTCCACTTTTTAATCTAGAACACCAGGAGGAGGATATTCAAAACTGTATAAGGACATTCATCCTCATAGGAATAATTGAGAATTAGAAAACATAAATTAAATGCTATTAGAAAGCCAAGACAAACATATGCACTTGTTGCATTTCTGTGCTATTTGGCTTTAAGCTGAAGATGAAAAACTGAAGGTAGGTCTGATTAAATTAGATTGAATTAATAGGGCCTCCTAATCCTCCTCAAAAGTTTGCACTTAACAGCTACTATTTATTGAGCATGTACAGCACAATATTATGTGTCAAGTAATCTCTTATTGACTCCACATAGTATTATTGGTTTCTAAATCCTTTGACCTTGATAATATAATCCAATAAAATAAATAAATAAATAAATAACAGATTCTGAGAGCCAAAAAGTTTATATGACTAGCCCAAGTGTACACAGTTAAGTAAGAGACTCACACATTGCATTAAACCTCAGTCTGGACTGGCAGACTGAGTGCAGCATTACAATTTCAAATCCTCTCTAAAAAGGCATAGCTGGTGAATTATACATTTCACCATATGTGAGCTCCTTAAAAACGCTAGTGGTGACAATCTCTATTCTCTATAAATAAAAGTCCATTCAGTGACTGAAAATAGATGTGAAGGTCATTTCCAAGTCTTATTTCCACATGTAAGAGAGAACATTTCTGGCAGACAAAGTAAAAGATGTTCCCCACTGCTTCAAGCACTGTCTTCAACACGGTCTCAGGGAAACACGATCAATAAAGAAGTAAAAGTTCCTTCCTTGATTTCCAATTGGAATTTAAAGAAGTTTCCCTGAGAGATCATGAACCTGTAGAATTGCTTCTGAATTACCGTCAGGATTTGGAAATTTATCATCAGTACGATTCTTCCAAGACACGGTTGGTTCACAAAGTGGCCCCCATACACAGAGGGCAAGGACACAGAAAAAAGATGCAGACCAGGCTAATTCCTAAAGTATTTATACTGATGTATCCTCCCCAACTTCTTACCCATGCTATGAAATTGTGACTATCAAGAAGAGATCTCTTTAGGCCCTGGCTGGTAGCTCAGTGGACAGGTGCTGGTCTGCGAACCCAAAGGTCGCTGGTTCAATTCCCAGCCAGGGTACATAACAAGGTTGCAAAGCCAGGCCTCCAGCCAGGTCCATAGCTGGAAGCAAGTGAAAGGCAAACATACATTGATGTGTCTCTCCTTCTCCCTCCCTCCCTGCCCTTCTCTCTAAAAATAATGAATTTTAAAATCTCTCAAAAAATAACATTAAATTAAAAAATAGATCTCTTCTATGCATATTCATTTGGTAATATTTATTAAGCACCTAAGAGGTGACTGGTAGGGTTCTACCCATAGAATGAATAAAGAAGACAATCCCTGTCCCTACAGGGATTAAAGTCTTGTGGGGAAAACAGAGAAAATAAAAGTCAAAAAACGTTTTATGTATAGTTTGTGATCCTTGATATTGGGGATATAATCATATGAAGCATTAAGAGAATAACTGAAGGGAATGACTACAAAAAGTCATCAGGAAAAACTTGTCTGAGATGGAAGTTCATCTGGAATGGAAAAAATGAGGAGTCAACCAATCAAAATTCTGTAAAAGGGAATTCCTATTCTCCAAAAAAGAAAACAGGGTGAGAACAGGCTTGAATGACAAGAGAGAGAGAGAAGAGAGAAGAGAACATAGAAAAGGGATGGATGTACTGGACAAGTAGGCAATAACTTGATTATAATATCTTAACCTGATTTGGATGCCTAAAAGATACCTTTGGCTTCTATACACCCCATGGATTGGAATAACTGGGAAGGGTTATAATATATATACTAACTGTCCATGCAGGCTAGCTTCAACCATGGAAATAAATCACACGAAAAGTGAGCAATGACATTGGGGCCACAGAAAGGTACTTGATACATGAAGAGGAGTTAGATTGTTATGTGCTGGGATGCCCCCCCCCCCACCAGGCCCTCCCAGCAACAAGGCAGCACTCCTGGGGGCTCCTGAGGGGTCATGTGGGCTTACAGAGGGCCACACAGTGGTCATGGGCCAACACAATGAGAATGGTGATCCCCACCCTACCAAATAAATGCCCTGCAAAGTTCAACCTCTGAGGAGACAGTAGTGTTCTCAGAGAAGGAGTCCACAATCATCTTGAGGGCAATGACAGACAAGTAGATGGTGTTCAGGAGGGACAAGGAAGTAAGGAAAAAATACACAGGTGATCTCAGAATGACTTGTGATCATGGTCACCACCATGAGGAGATTCCCCCAAACTATGGACACATACATGATTAGAAACACAGCAGAGTATTTTCTGCAGGTCTGGATTCTTTGTAATACCCAAAAGAATGAATTTAGTCACATGATTTGGATTTTCCATTTATTGCAGGCTAATGTAAGCACATAGCTCTCAGCTGGGAAATTTACAAAAAATATTATTTTTAATCAGCCATCACTGAGTGTGTTGACATTTTTACACTATCTCACACCCTCTTGACCTACCCTTTTCTCCAACCATTGGAACAGCAACCAGCTGCTAATAATTATAACCTGACAATGGCTTGATTTGCTTATCCCCCAACATCTCTCACCTGTGCCTCACTGGCTTTTTGTCCTGACACTTGGGGCTTGAGACACTTAGAAGAATCTGCTTTGTCATTCTGGTGCATATACACAGATGGAAATATGAAGGAGTTAACGTAGTTTAGGGAAACACTTGATCATTAGTAAGATAGGAGCCAGTGGATAAATGGTAGCCAGCTTAACACAATTTTGGGTTAAGTTTCTTTCTTTTCCTATTTCACAGTCCCCTTTTGCTGTCTTTATTCTGATTTCCAAAATAAACTGCCTATATACAAACCTACATGTACAATATATTTATTTTCATTATTGCCACCTTAAGGTGACTTTTTAGACAGTCTGTCCCCTTAATTTAGCCCCCTCTAAAATGGTAATACCACAGTTATACATGAATTGAATAAAAAAGAAGTATAACTGTTTTACGAATTTTAAAAAAGTAAGGTATTTTCATCCCCTAAGCAGCCATTTTTTACCTGCTTAGGGCAAATAGCTCCATTCCAAAGGCATGTTTTAGAATAATCTACTTATTATTTAAAAAGGAGAGCAAATAATGTGGCTATTTAAACTTAAACCTAACTAAAATTCTAGCTGTACTTCAAAGACTCCACAAATCTATATCCAATTCTCTTCTTCTGTATCACCTTCTTAATAAATAATTTTTATCATACTTATTACTAACAAAATGATATTTTTATTGATTTGTTCACATGTTTATTATCCATGTACGCCTCATTGGAATTTAAGCCTCACACAAATGCACCTTTTGTTTGTAGTATACACAGCTCCCAGAACTCCCTGGCACACTATAGGCAATGAACAATATTTCCTGAATAAATGAAATAAGTCAGAATTTCCTAAACTTAATTGACCATGGAGCATTTTTAAGTAATAAATATTTATTCACACAATATTAACAATATAGTGCTGATCAATATTAACACTAAGAGATAATAGTGGGAAAAGTCCTATAAAAGCAGCACTCAGCTCTTCAAGGTGCTGCCCTCATTCATGCCCAGAGTATCATTCTCCTCAATGATGAAGTTGCTTCAAGTTGCACAAATGTAAGAGAGGTGTTTGGAGAAAATTCCATTATTTGAATTTAAAATTCCTCTACTTGAATTTCATTTCTCGAGCCCATTACATCCCACATTTCATGAGGCCCATGAGGGAAATACATCACGGAAATGAGATCATCAGGAGACTTTCCCCACCCCCAACACAAGAAGAATCAAAAGACAATGCAAATAATCTGGGAAGCAGAGGTTGAAGGAGAGCTGAAAAGAAGAGCATGGCCCCAAAAATAAGAGGAGAAGCAATGTTCAAAATGCAGCCAGTGGCAAGTACTTTGTTTCAATATTTTCACATCATACTAGCAAGGAGTATTATGTAGTGGGAAGACTAGGGGAAGCAGAGTCTAAAAGACTTGACTTTATTACTTAGCTGCATTGAGTCTTACTTTTTTCTGTATAAAATAGGAATAAAGACCTATCTAATTACTTGTTTCTACAGTAAGAGATTTAAAAGTACATAAAGGACATAATAAAATGCTTGCCTCAGAGTTGGCCTTGAACAATCGTTAGCTCACTTCCCTCACTTAACATGTTCACTGAATTAAAAATCCAAATTAAACCAAAGGGCCCTTATGCAACAGGTCCAAAGATCATTCTTCTTATCAATTTTTAGAAGTAAACATACTTGCTTCCTTACATGCTGTCTTAAGTTTCAAGACTAACTAGATGACAGTTGATCCTCATGAGAAAAATCTTGATGGTGACAGCAAGGGGACATCTTAACATTCTTGAAAACTATTCACATACCACTGAACTTCATCCACTGAGAATATCAGACCACCTTACATTTCCTCCTTGAGTTCTTATACCTTCCAAGTTTGCCATTGACCATTTATAATTTGTGCCTCATTAATCTCACTCCTCCACTGAATACTTGGTATGGCCCATAAGACACAATCATTGGCCACAGTTTTCCTCTTTATACCCTCCTCCTTGCCTTAGAGTGAAAACAACTTTTACATAATACTTTTCTTATCTTTACCCCTGGCTCACCCTCATCTCCAAAACACGTATCATTTAGTCTAGATTCTGTAGAACTGTTTCTCGCCATCTGGAAGAGGCTCTTGATTATAGCCTTTTCCAGACCTAGACTTTGTGGGAAAAGGTTCTGTTTCTTATCAATTTAATAGCCATGCATCATCTACAACACACAGTTACCCCAAAGAACAGGTGTATTATGCTCTAATACTACTGAATGGGCCAATTGGAAGAGGTACCTCCACATGACCAGTGAGTTTGAGAAAGGTTTATTCATAAAAAGTAATGAGTGGAATGTCATAACAAGAAGCTTTGCTTTATAAAGTGTTATGTGGTAATGTAAGGTGTAGGTTGACCTGGTATTTTCCATGTACACAAAGGGGCATTATTGCTGAAATATATTGCTACATGTGAAATAAGGCTACAAAAAAATTGACATCATCTTTCTTGAAGGATAAAGTAAATCTGCAAGACTTCTGATTAATGTATCACAGCTTTTTTTATCCACTCATCCACTTTGGCTGTTTCCAGATCTTAGCTATTGTAAACAGCACTGCTATGAACTTGGGGGGTGCATATATTCTTTTGAATTATAATGGCCTAAAGAAAGGAGAGTGAGGGCTGGGTGGAGGTGGGCAAAGAGGGAAAAATAGGGGCAATTGTAATACTGTAAACAATGAAAGTAAAGATTTAAAAAGTTATCAGAAGTACCTAGCAAAAAGCCTTGCCATTAATAAGTACTCAAAAAAATGTTAGTTTCTGGGCCTTTTTTTCCCTACCAATGATCTGCAAAATTTGTTAATTTTCTTTCACAGTTTACAATAGATATAATCCTCCCTATTTATGCACATCATCATGTTCTCAGCATTTAAACAACCTAAGTTACCCTCCTCTTCAACAAACTTCTCATGGCATTTTTCACCTTTGTGTTTCTCACTATGTAAATGATAGGATTAAGCATGGGAGTTAGGAATGCAAAGAACACAGTTACCAACTTGTCCACAGGGTAGGTAACCACAGGATGCAGGTAGGTGAATATGCAAGGCACAAAAAAACAGAGTACAACTATGATAAAGTGGGAACCACACAGAGAGAGGGCATTGTGCCATGCTTCAGAGCCATGGGATTTCAGGGAGCTCAGGATGACTACGTAGGAGATGAGCATCATGGAAAAAATAAGCAAGCACATGGTCCCACTGTTGGCTGCCCCTATCATTCCAAGCCTATGGATGTTGCTGCAGGCAAGCTTCAGCAGTGGGAAGAGATCGCACATAAAGTGGTCAATGACATTGGGACCACGGAAGGGCAAGTTGACCATGAAAAGGATCTGTATAGTAGTGTGCAGTATTCCCCTGATACAGGCCACCATCACCAGGCAGATTCAATTGAATTTTCTAATGAACTTGAATTACTTCGAAGTGTTCAGAGTACATCACATGAAGACAGAGTTGTCATTTACTGAGACAGTTTCAAGTCTAGAAGCCAACCTTTGCTTGAGTGCTTATCAAGTGCTAGACACATTTAATCTTCATATCAACATTGAGTCCCATACTATTATTATCCTTAGTTAATAGGCGAAATAACTAAGAGTAAGCAAGCTGTCCAACGTAAATCAATAGGCTGTGACCCTCACCTTACATTGAAGTAAAGAGCAAAGGTAATTCCCTAAAATGTGTTGAATCTCTACTTACTGTAAAATGAGGAAAATTGGCTCCCAAAAATGGCTGGTATTTGTCTCCCAAAGAAACAAGTTTACTTACAAGTGCTGTCATTCTCTGATACTCTTCCCTTCAAGTGCATTTATTTCTGCTTTATAGACCAGCACCTTCCCTCCCCCACCAAAAAGTGATCACGACTTGTCCACTGCTCTCCCTCTTCTTCTCAGGCTTCTAGACTTGCCCCTAGAGTTACCCTTTAACCCATAATAGGAGGTAATTGAGGAACAAATAACATTTCTTCTCTAGGAGTTCCAGGAAATGCTGCTTTAGCCCCTTCTGAAGACTGGTGAAGAGTAACCTGAGGAGCCTCTCCAAGAGACAAGCTACCAAAAGAGCCAGTGAATGTAAGCACTGTGGTGATCGCTCATGAAGGATGAATGTGATGGAATAGAACTGGGATGGCTGTACTGCAAGAACTCGGACCAGCCACCCTTTCTTCCCTGGGGCTGAAAAATAAGGGTAGTTTACAACCTGTATCACCCTAGATGAAACACAGCAATCTAGTTTTTCTAAAACCCCAATGTTTTCTCTCTTGTAAACATGGTTGCTTTGGTCTCTGGTTTGCAATGAGAATCATTGCAACATTTTTGGAGAATTAATAGAGATGCTACAATAGGATATAGCTGCAGTATTATCACAACCCGGTAAAATTCACTTGTTCCTTTTGTGAAAATCATTCCCTTGTTTCTCAGAACCCTTTATTTAGTAATTTATCCACTGAGTCACTTGCTGCACTGTCCAAACCCTCACTGATTCCCATGCTAACTCAATAACCACTTTCGAAGCCCCTCATTTGTGTGGAATGGGTTCTACAGGGAAGTATGCAGAGACGTCGGCCTGCTCTCAAAGACCTCCTTGTCTGCCATATGTACAACCAACATTCTAAAAATGAGAGGAAACTTTAATAGTGTCAGAGGGATGCACTCAAAGCATGTCGAGAGGCCACACTGTTATGTTTGGGGAGGGCGGGGGGGGATAAATAGGCACAGTTGTGTAAAATTATGTATGAAAAATATAAAAATAGAGCAAAAGAGTATAATTTTATAGGTTTATTGTAATGCTGAAAAAAATACTTTTCTCTTTTTACTTATCTATATTTTATATTTTCATAATAGTCATATATTATTCTAATTTTTAAAAAGCCATTGCTTTTTTTTTATTTAATACCCTTCTGAATATTCCAATAGCACTTTTCTCATCTCAGTTTTCATTTACGTACTCTCAGAAATATAACAGAGAAGGTTAAAGACTAAGGAAATTAAGCCTATTTTCCTCTTAAAAGATGTGAATAGGCCTTGGCTAGTGGCACAGTGGATAAGGCACTAGCCTGAGAACCCAAAGGTCACTTGTTCAATTCCCAGCCAGAGCACATAACCAGGTTGCAAGCCAGGTCTCCTGCCAGGTCTGTAGCTGGAGGCAGATAGAAGGCAACCATACACTGATGTCTTTCTCCCTCTCTGTCTCTCTCCCTTCCCCTCTCTCTAAAAACAATAAAATCTTTTTTTAAAAAGATGTGAATAATTTGATAAATTATAAAGTTCTGTATAAAGATTAATCATTATTATTACAGGTAATAGTCAAAAATTAATGTTGACTACCTCATATATGGTAGGCACTGTGCAAAGCATTTTATATAAATTAACTCATTCAATATTTTTAATTATATGTGGTTAAAAGTTACATACATGTGTTTGAAAATTTATTCTTATTTCATAGATAGAACAATTGAAACATGGATAATAAGGCTTGCATTAAGAACATACAGTTAGTGAGGAGCAAGGACATAGTGAGGAGCAGACATGTAGATATAATTCAAGTCTGCATGGCCTCAAGTCTTGATTCTTAACCTTGGCCCCAAATTACCTCCCATGTAAAAACTTACCAAGGTGCCCTGGCTGGTGTGGCTCTGGACTGAGTGCAGGCCAGAGGGTTGCAGGCAAGATCCCCAGTTGGAGACACAAGAAAGTCAACCACACACCAATGTTTCTCTCCCTTTCTTTCTCCCTCCTTTCCCCTCTCTCTAAAAATATAAATTTTGGCCCTGGCTGGTGGCACAGTGGATAAGGCACCAGCCTGAGAACCCAAAGGTCAGTGGTTCGATTCCGAGCCAGGGCACATAACCAGGTTGCAAGCCAGGTCACCTCCCAGGTCCATAGCTGGAGACAGGAGAAAGGCAACCATATATTGATGTCTCTCTCCCTATCTGCCACTCTCCCTTCATCTCTCTGTAAAAATAATAAATAAAATCTTTTTAAAAATATTTTTTAACCTACCAAGTTTACCAAGATCCATAGTAGTATTGGCTCATGGATAGATAGGATAATTGAACAAAAAACAGAAAGCTAAGAAATAGAATAATAGGTAGATATTTTTATATGTGAAAATAGTGGTATTACTGCAATAGCAGTGGGAAACAGATGGTTCTTTAATAAGTGTTCTGGGAAAATTTAGTTGTCCTTATGATAAGAAAGGAAAATACATTCACAACTCATATCATGCCTAAAATTGCATATCCTAGGTGGGTTAAATATGTAACCTTTTTCTTTTAAAGTGAAAAGAAACACTTTAAAACTCTTAAAGAAAATTATAAACTTAGCAGGGAAGGACTTTAGGAAATGTATGCAGAGATTTTTCATCCTGCAACCAGCTTCCTCAACTCTGCATCCCTGGTCCAACCATGGCCACTCCAGCCACTCCATGACCCAGGTGTCAGCTCCACCAATTCTGATCGTTTTGAAACACTTAAGCCACTATGTTAGCTTCCTTTCTGATTTAAAAGTACTTTTCATTTCCTCAACTGAAGAAGCTTTATGGCAGGCATTTCAATATTTCATTTAATAAATGGAGTCATTAATATTGTTAAATATACTAAGTAAATCCAATTATAAATTGAGAAAAGTATGAAGGAAAAATAATACCAATTTTATACCTTAGTATCTATGCTGTGTATTGACTTTTCAACAGGAAAACATGTAATACCAGAGCTTCAAAAGACAAATGATGTTTGTAATACAGTATTTGACCTCCAAAACTGCTACAGAATAATTATAAACAGAGCAGATTAATTTATCACTCAAGTCAAGAACATCTAAGTTACACAGAATCAGAAATCCATTTATTATGAAAAATCAAACATTCTATTCCCAAAATGTTTAACATTTATTGCATTCTGTAAGTGTACCTAGAGTGTTAATTTAATGCAGGCAGACTCTGGGATTCTGCTGCAATATAAGTGACTTAAAAACTGGCATAGGACCTGAACAGACAATTTTCCAAGGGCATATAGATGGCTCACAGACATATGAAAGGATGCTCAACATCACTAGCCATCAGAGAGATGCAAATTAAAACCATGAGATATCACCTCACACTGGTCAGAATGGCCATCATTAACAAATCAACAAACAAGTACTGAGAAGGATGTGGAGAAAATGGAACCTTAGTGCACTGTTGGTGGGAATGCAGAGGTGCAGCCTCTGTGGAAAACAGTATGGAATTTTCTCAAAAAAATAAAATAAAAATAGAACTGCCTTATGACCAGCAATTCCACTACTGGGATTATACCCTGCGAACCCTGATACACCAATTCAGAAGACCCCCTATGTTCATAGCAGCTCTACTTACAATAGCCAAGTGCTAGAAACAGCCTTAGTGCCTATCAATGGATGAATGGATCAAAAATCTCTACTACATTTACACAGTGGAGTACTACACAACAGAAAGAAAGAAGGAACTCCTACCTTTTGCTACCACATGGATGGAACTGGCGAGTATTATGCTTAGTGAAATAAGCCAGTCAGTGAAAGACAAATACCATATGATCTCACCTAATACAAGATACTAATGAACAAAACAAACAAGCAAAATAGAACCAGAGACATGGAAACAAGGAACAGACTGCAGAGGGGAGGGGGAGAAAAAGGAAAAGAACCCATTGCCTCCTAGCCTTACCCCTTCTATAAATCCAGACTAAATACAGAGGCAGAATAATGAGTTTATTTGACCACATGTTTCCTTTTATTTTAAATACAATATTTTGTTTCAAGTCTGATTCATAGAAAGGATGTTATGATTGAAGTCTCTGTCAAATAAAATATATTATGGCCTCTTTATAACTTAATAATCTATATTCCATAAATAAGAGGGTAAGAATAGCATACATGTATTGTCAAGCTCTTTCTTAACAGTGGTATCACCCAAAATATCTGGTCAAGTAATGCATTGCATTATTTGAAGTTCATAGATTAAGGATTAAGGATTATATTATAAATATTAATTATACATCATATTTAAGGCAGCGCCTGGGTCCCTGTAGAAGGCTATGAAATACTACAAGTGAAAAAAGGAGATGGGATATTGAAAATGCAGGGGAGTTATCATATATTCTAAATTATCTAGAAAAATTAATAGATCATCTTGATGAAAATATAATCCATATGAGTAAATAATATGATTTTCCCAATCAGGAAAATACATAATATTTAGTTATTTTTCTACATACCTGTCTTGTTCATTCAGATTACATTTGTATATAATACTTAGCCTCCTTATATTGTTAGAACTCTAAGGCATCATTCTTCTTCAACCTTCACATGCTAAGCAATATAAAAATTTATATATTCAAAGTATTTTCTAGATACAAAAATAAGAGACATACTTAAAATATTAATATGGGATATCTTTGTATGGGGGGAAATGAAGCAAGATATTTTATCTCTTATTTTCTTAAATCTGTAATGAGCACTATTAATTCTGAAAAAAATTACATTAAGAGTAAACATGAAAAATATCTTTCATTAACTAAAACAAATTTATAGTCTTTACTACAGCAAACTCATCCCATAGAACATAAACCTAAAGTCTCAACAGAGAAATATTACACATAAAAATTGAACATGTAACTTTCCAAGAAATTATGAAAAAAATTTTAAAATATAAACAAAATGTATATATTGGACTGAGAAATTATTAAAATCTTAACTATATATTTTGATAATTAAAAGTATTCACATAATAGATGTTTTTCATCATGTCCAAGTTATTAAACCTGAGGAAGACTTTACTATAGTCAAGTAATCACACATGACTTTCCTGGAAGGATCAATTCTTCATTAAAAATAGATGACACATTTGTCTGCTGCCACATTTTTTTTTTCTGGTCCAGAGTTTTTTCATGGCACTTTTCATTTCACCATTCCTCAGAGTATAGATTAAGGGGTTTAACATAGGGGTGATAACAGTGTAGAACACAGTCAAGGATTTATCAATGGGTAAGGTAGAAGGAGGCCTTGCATATATAAAAATACAAGGGACAAAGAAGAGGACCACCACAGTAATGTGGGAGGCACAGGTAGATAAGGCTTTGCGCCTCCCTTCCTGACTAAGGGTTTTCAGGGAGTACAGAATGGCCCCATAAGAGATGAGTAACAGCATAAAGATGACCACACAGATGGCCCCATCATTGGCAACCACAATGAGGCCAATAATGTAAGTGTCAACGCAGGCGAGTTTTAATAAAGGGTACATGTCACAGATGAAGTGGTCAATGACATTGGGACCACAGAAGGGAAGGCTGTAAACAAAGATAAGTTGAACTACAGCATGTAAGAAACCTCCAGCCCATGCCAGCAGCAGTAGCAGGACACACGTTCGTTGGTTCATGATCATCAAATAATGCAAGGGCTTACAGATGGCCACATAGCGGTCATAGGCCATGACCATCAGGAGTAAAATCTCAGCACCACCAAATAGGTGCCCTGTAAAAAGTTGACATGTGCATGATTGGAAGGAAATGGTTTTCTTCGCATAGAGTAAGCCTATAATCATATTTGGGGTAACTGATGTAGAATAAGCAGCATCTACAAATGACAAGTGGCCAAGAAAGAAGTACATTGGGGCATCCAGGGTTGAGCTGACCACAACAGTCACAGCAATGAGTAGGTTGCCCACCATTGTCACCATGTAAATGAACAAAAACACAACAAATAATATTTTCTGACCCTGAAGGCTCTGAGTGAGTCCCAAGAGGACAAACTCAGTCACGTTGTTCCTTCGTTCCATAGGTCTTTCTGTACATCTTATTTCAGGGTTCAGGACAAAGTTACCTGTAAATGTAATTATTATTATGCTTAGTGAAATAAGCCAGTCAGTGAAGGACAGGTATCATATGTTCTCACCCATTACGGGACAATAATGAGCAAAACTAACAACAAGCAAAACAGAACCAAGTGTATGAATACAAGGAATAGGCCTGCAGTGGTCAGGGGGAAAGGGGTTGGGGGGAGGGGGGAGGCAGAGGCAAAGAAGGGGAGCAGCTTAG
>PVIW01011919.1:0-34826 GCA_004026585.1 Noctilio leporinus | reverse complement strand
TGGGATACAGCAAAGGCAGTTCTCAGGGGGAAATTTATAGCAATACAGGCCTTCCAAAAAAGGTTACAAGAAGTTTATAAAAACAACCTAACCACAAACCTGCAAGAACTAGAGGAGCAACAACAAACAAAGCCCAGAGCAAGTAGAAGGAAGGAAATCATCAAGATCAGAGCAGAACTAAATAACTCAGAGATTCAAAGTACAATTCGAAGAATCGACAGGACCAGGAGCTGGTTCTTTGAAAAAATAAACAAAATTGACAAGCCCTTATCCAGACTCATCAAGAGAAGGAGAGAGAGGACCCAAATAAACAGAATCAGAACTGAAAGAGGGGAAATCACAACTGATACCTCAGAAATACAAAAGATTGTAAGAAATTACTACAAACAACTCTATGACAAAAAATATGACAGCCTGGATGAAATGGACATATTTCTGGAAAGGTATAATCTACCAAAACTGAACCCAGAAGAAGCAGAAAGCCTCAATAGGCCAATAACAACTAGTGAAATTAAAGAAGTCATCCAAAATCTCCCAAAGCACAAAAGCCCTGGACCAGATGGCTACACAGGTGAATTTTACCAAACATTTAAAGAAGAACTAACTCCTATCCTCCTCAAATGATACCAAAAAAATTCAGGAAGAGGGAAGACTCCCAAACTCTTTCTATGAGGCCAATATTATTCTAATCCCAAAACCAGGGCAAGATACAACTAAGAAAGAAAGCTACAGGCTAATATCTCTGATGAACATAGATGCTAAAATTCTCAACAAAATATTGGCCAATTGGATTCAGCAATATATTACAAAGATCATACACCATGATCAAGTGGGCTTCATCCCAGGGATGCAAGGATGGTACAACATTCGAAAATCAATCAATGTAATACACCACATCAACAAATTGAAAGATAAAAACCATATGATCATATTAATAGATGCTGAAAAAGCATTTGATAAAGTACAGCAACCATTTATGATAAAAACCCTCAGCAAAATGGGAATAGAGGGAGCATACCTCAACATCATAAAGGCCATCTATGAGAAACCTGAAGCCAACATCATACTTAATGGACAAAAACTAAAAGCTTTCCCCCTAAGATCAGGAACGACACAAGGCTGTCCACTTTTTCCACTTCTATTCAACATTGTCTTGGAAGTTCTAGCTATAGCCATCAGAGAGGAAAAAGGAATCAAAGGTATCAAACTGGAAAAGAGAAAGTCAAATTGTCATTATTTGCAGATGATATGATAGTGTACATACAAAACCCGATTGGCTCCACCAAAAACTTACTCAACTTAATAAGCAAATTTAGCAAAATAGCTGGGTATAAAGTCAAAATCCAGAAATCAAAAGCATTTTCGTATACCAATAATGAAACAACAGAAATAGAAGCGAAAAAACAAATCCCATTTACCATAGCAACAAGAAAAATAAAGTACCTAGGAATCAACTTAACTAAGGAGGTAAAAGACCTGTACTCAAAAAACTACAGAACAATGAAGAAAGAAATCAAGGAAGACACTAATAAATGGAAGCCCATACCATGTTTGTGGATGGGAAGAATTAACATCACTAAAATGTCCATACTACCCAAAGCAATCTACATATTCAATGCAATCCCAATTAAAATACCAATGACAGACTTCACAGAAATAGAAAAAATACTTCAAAAAATTATATGGAGCTAAAAACGCCCACCAATAGCCACCACAATCTTGAGAAAGAAGAACAAGGTAGCAGGAATCACAAAGGTAGCCGGACTTCAAACAATACTACAAGGCTACTGTTGCCAAAACTATCTGGTACTGGCATAAGAATAGACATATAGATCAATGGAACAGAATAGAGAGCCCAGAAATTAACCCAGGACTCTATGGTCAACTAATATTTGACAAAGGGGATAGGAACATCCAATGGAGTAAAAACAGTCTCTTCAACAAATAGTGTTGGGAGAACTGGACAGCAACATGTAAAAAGATAACACTAGACCATCAACTTACACCATACACCAAAATCAACTCAAGATGGATAAAGGATTTAAACATAAGCAGTGCCACCATCAAGGTCCTGGAGAAAAATATAGGCAGTAAACTTTTGGATATCCTATGCAAAAATATGTTTACTGATACTTCACCAAGGGCAAAGGAAATCAAAGAACGAATCAACAAATGGGACTATATCAAATTGAGAAGTTTCTGTTCAGCTCAAGAAAATATCAGCAAAATTCAAAGGGAACCAACTGTATGGGAAAACATAATTGCCAATGATACCTCAGACAAGGGTCTGATCTTCAAAATATATAAAGAACTAATGAGACTCAACACCAGGGAGACAGACAGCCCAATTAAAAAATGGGCAAAGGACCTGAACGGACAACTCACTGAGGAAAATATCCAAAGGGCCCAGAGGCATATGAAAGAATGCTCAACATCGCTAGTCATCAGAGAGATGCAAATTAAAACTGCATTAAGATACCACCTCACACCTGTCAGAATGACAATCATCAGCAAATCAACAAACAACAAGTGTTGGCGAGGATGCGGGGCAAAGGGAACCCTCATACACTGTTGGTGGGAATGCAGGCTGGTGCAGCCACTGTGGAAAACAGTATGGGGTTTCCTGAAAAAACTAAAAATGGAACTGCCTTTTGATCCAGCAATTCCACTACTTGGACTATACCCAAAGAATCCTGAAACACCAATTCATAAGAACCTATGTACACCTATGTTCATAGTGGCACTATTTACAATAGTCAAGTGCTGGAAACAGCCGAAGTGCCCATCAGTGGATGATTGGATCAAAAAACTTTGGTACATTTACACAATGGAATTCTATATAGCAGAAAGAAAGAAGGAACTTGTACCCTTTGCAACAACATGGATGGAACTGGAGAGTATTATGCTTAGTGAAATAAGCCAGTCAGTGAAGGACAAATACCATATGATCTCACCCATTATGGGACAATAATGAATAAAACTAACAACAAGTAAAACAGAACCAAGTATAGGAATACAAGGAATAGGCCTTCAGTGGTCAGGGGGAACGGGGTTGTGGGGAGGGGGGAGGCAGAGGCAAGGAAGGGGAGCAACTTAGACAAGAACCTAGTATAAAGGAACCATGGACATGGACAACAGGTGAGATTAACTTTTGGGGGAATAGGTGGGTGGGGAGGGGGACAGAGGGGAGCAAAAAGGGGATGGATGTAATACAACAACAATAAAATTTTTAAAAAATAGGTAATTTTGGTCATTTATGTTTGTTCATTAAGATGTTTGACCTGAAAGATGGCATTCTCAAGTGCCAGAGCAGCTGGAGGATAGGGTAGGGAGCACAAGATGTCTGCAGATCCCTGTGAATTGAAGTGGTAAGCATATGGACTCAGGGGTGCACAGCCCAGAGGCTGCAGAGACCTATAGGAGAGCAGATGATACAGTTCCAAACCAGCCAGTGGGCAGAGGTTGGCTCTGGGCAGTGGCAGCTCTGCCCAGAGGGGCAGCTGTAACTGAAGACAGCTCCAGGCTCCCTGGTGACTAAAAATCTGAGCAGTGAAGTGTGGACAGTGAGTGCAAACTCGGGAATATTGAGAAATTGAACTCCTGCAGGGGAGGGACTGGGTGAGACCCAGGCTCAGGAAGCTGAGAGAGAGGAAGCACCTCCAGGGGCCAGAGGTGGAGGAGGAGAGATCAGCGGTGAGCAGGAGCAGGGGAGCAGGGAAGTGCACCAGCAGGGGTGGTGAGAGGGCTGAAAATTGCGCTGCTGAGCCACCAGGGAGAAGGCGGCTCAGAGCCCCAGCGAGAAGGGAGGCCCAACCCTGTGCACCCACAATGGGGCACAGGCTCCCAAGGAAACTCGACACTGCATGCCAGGAACTTGATGCTGGTGCGACTAGAGTGCCTATTGCAGGTGACAAAAACCTCCTCAAAGAGCTGGAGGGGGAAGGGTAGCTATCACCAGCACGCAATTCAGGCTCCCCTATAGAGCCAGGTGCCCATTGCAGGCCATAAACCTCCTCGAAGAGCTGAAGGGGGTGGGGTAGCCATCAACACTACAAACACCACCCTGCAATTCGCCACAGAATCAGCACATGAAGGGAGGACCCCAAAACGCCCGCAGTGCTGAAACTCAGCTAGGCTAGTGGAGGCTCACCCTGCTGGGGCTGGCACTCAGAATCAGCCCCGACTGTAACAGTCATAGGCCCTGCCACTCCAAGGCCCCACAGCCTGACTGCAGACTGCAGAGACTTGATCAAGGAAAAGAGGCAGGCTCAGGAAATGGATCGCTGCTAATCTCAAGCACTTCAGTTACACCGAGAGCTACATGAACTATTAATCTCTAACATATCCTTTTCAAAAGTTACTTCTAGCCCTCACAATTAGTGCATTTTAAGTAAATACTGTACAGATCATAGCGTATCCCAATTCCCATGTTTTTACTCCTCATTTCTTTCAATACATTTAACTACCCAAGACCCTCTTCCTACTACGGTTTTCAAGTCTACTTACTCTCTTGCTACAACTCATTCCCAGTCCTCAATCTAAGTATTCCTACCCTCCCCAGCCTCTTAAAACCTTTTTGTGGGTGCGCTACTAGGGGCTATACATTCTTTATTCTGCTAAAATACATACTGGTCCTCGGTCCACCTTGACCAATCAATGCTCACTGAGGGTGGACAGCAAGGTAGATGCGGCAACTATATATATAGGCTTAATACTATTCACTCACACTTGAGGTATTCTGATTCTCCTCCTCCCCATGTCTATGTAGAAGGTAAAGTTGGCTTTCTCTCTCTCATCCCCACTATCTTTACTACCCCTTTGCACCCTTCAAAACTATCTATACTTTAGATATAGATAATCATTTTTCCCCTCTTATAAAAGTCTTCTATCTACATCCTTATTAAGAGTAGTTCATTTGCAGCTGAGGGTGTGATTAAGGGTGGGTTATGGGTATTAGCCAGATTCATATGCAGCTGAAAGGGAGATTAAAGGAGTGAGATATCTTTGAAGGTGTGCTTATTTTGTCTGGACTGGTGGTTCTGTTTAAAGAGGAGCTCAATAACAGTATATGAGACATGATAGGAGTGTCTCTCAATCAGCCAACTGTAGTGAAAGGAGGAACTCATACAACAAATCTGAAATACAACCAGACAGCCCATGTTAATGACATAAAGGGCACCCCAAGAGCAACAAGCTGAGGAAATCTAGAAGACTGCACTGAACCCCACAAATCTCCTAACACTTCATGAAGGCAGGGATTCAAAGCAGATTAATCCAAGAAATAAAAACAAGCAACAACAGACATCAAAAATGGGGAGACCAGCCAGGGCACATAACCACGTTGCAAGTCAGGTCTCCAGCCAGGTCCATGGCTGGAGGCAGGTGAAAGGCAACCACACATTGATGTTTCTCTCTCTCTCTCTTCCTCTCTCCATTCCCCTCTATCTGAAAAATACTAAATAAAAAATCTTTAAAAATTAAAACAAAACAAAACAAAACAAAACAAAACAAAAACAAAACAGTACATCACCAAAAGGAAAGGAGGAATCACCAGACAGAGAAATGAAATAGAAACATGCAAGCAACCAGACATGGAATTCAAAGAAATCATTATAAGAAAACTCCATGAGTTCATGGAACTCAAAGAAAACTACAAAGAACTCTAGGGCAACAACAAGGACTTACTGAAAATTAAAAAGAACATAGAAACCATCAGTAAGAACCAGAAAGAAATGAAGAACACAATCTCAGAACTAAAGAACACAATAGAAGGAATTCAAAGCAGGTTAGATGAAGAAGAGGACCAGATCGGTGAATTGGAGGACAATAGGGAAAAAAATAACCAAACTCTACAACAAAATGAATAAGGACTGAAAAAGAATGAAGAGGTTTTAAGAGAGATACAAGAAAACATGAAACACAACAATATCCATATCAGAGGGATACCAGAAGAAGAGAAGCAAGGGATATAGAACCTGTTCGAAAAAGTAATGATAGAAAACATCCCTAAAATGATGAGAGAAAGGGTCACTCAACTTCAGGAAGCACAGAGGGTCCCATGAAGATGAACCCAGACAGGCCTACTCCAAGACACATCATAATTAAAATGGCAAATTTCAAAAACAAAGAGACAATCGTAAAGCATCAAGAGAGAAACAGCAAATAACGTATAAGGGGGCTCCAATAAAACTATCAAATGATTATTCAACAGAAACAATACAAACCAGAAGGGAATAGTCAAAGATATTTCAAGTAATGGGAAACAAAGGTCTGCATTCAAGAATACTCTACCCAGCAAGGCTCTGATTCAAAATGGAAGGAGAAATAAGAAGTTTCACAGACAAAAGAAGACTAAAAGAATACATCTCTACCAAACCAGCATTGCAAGAAATGCTAAAGGGTCAGCTTTTTAAAAAAATGAAGAAACAGAGAGAGACAGAGAGGAACACAGGTACAAAGTGGAAAAATAGCAATGAATAAGTATCAATAATAACCTTAAATGTAACAGATTAAACGTGCCAATCAAAAGACACAGGGTACCCAAATGGATAAGAAAACATGACCCACATATATGCTGTCTTTAAGAGATCCACCAAGAACAAAAGATTGACACAGATTAAAAATAAAGGAATGGAAAAATATATAGCAAGCAAATGGACATGAAAAAAAGGCTGAAGTAGCAATTCTTATTTCAGACAAAACAGATTTCACAAGGAAGGCCATAAAAAGAGATAAAGAAGGATATTTCAGAATACTTAAGGGAACAATCCATCAGGAAGATTTAACTCTGGTAAACACATATGCACCCACTGTAGGAGCTCCAAAATACATTAAAAAAATCTTGGAGGACTTCGAAAAGGATATAGACAGCAACACACTAATAGTAGGGGATTTTAACACCTCACTATCAACAATAGACAGATCTTCCAAACAGAAAAACACCAACGATATTGTGGCATTAAACAACACTCTAGATGAAACGGACCTAACTGATATACACAGAACCTTTCATCCCAAAGAAGCAAAATACACATTCTTTCCAAATGCACATGAAACATTCTCTAAGGTAGACCACATGGTAGGTCACAAGACAAGCCTTCACAAATACAGGAACATTGAAATCATGCCAAGCATCTTCTCAGATCACAATGGCTTGAAACTAGAAACCAAATTCAAGGGAAAAAAACAAAAACAAAAATTCTCTAACTCATGGAGACTGAATAACATGATTTTAAGCAATGAAGGGGTCAACAATGAGATCAAAGATGAAATCAAAAAGTTCCTGGAAACAAATGACAATGAACACACAACAGCCCAAGACATATGGGACACAGCAAAGGCAGTCCTTTGGGAAATTCATAGCAATATAGGCCTACCTAAAAAGGATAGAAGATTATACAAACAACCTAACCATAAAGCTGCAAGCACTAGAGGAGCAACAATAAACATAGCCCAGAGCAAGCAGAAAGAAGGAAATCATCAAGATCAGATCAGAATTAAATAACTTAGAGACTCAAAGTACAATTCAAAGAATCAACAAGTCCAGGAGCTGTTTCTTTGAAAAAATAAACAAAATTTTCAAGCCTTTATCCAGACTCATCAAGAAAAAGAGAGAGAGGACCCAAACAAACAGAATCAGAACTGACAAGAGAAATCACAACTGATACTTCAGATATACAATGAATTGTAAGAAATTACTACAAACAACTATATGACAAGAAATATGACAACCTGGATGAAATGGACACATTTCTGGAAATGTATAATCTACCAAAACTGAATCCAGAAGAAGCAGAAATCCTGAATAAATCAATATCAACTAGTGAAATTGAAGACATAATCAAAAACCTCCCAAAGCACAAGAGCCCCAGACCAGATGGGTACACAGATGAATTCTACCAAACATTTAGAGGAGAACTAACTCCTATCCTTCTCAACCTATACCAAAAAAAAAAAAAAAAATCCAAAAAAAGGGAAGATTCCCAAACTCTTTCTATGAGGCCAAATTTATTCTAACCCCCAAGTCAGGTCAAGACACAACTAAGAAAGAAAATTATAGGCCAATATCTATGATGAACATAGATGCTAAGATTCTCAACAAACTATGGGTCAACCAGATCCAGCAATACATTAGAAAGATCATACACCATGACCAAGTGTGTTTGATCAGCAAGGATGGTACAACATTTGTAAATCAATAAATGTAATACACCACATCAACAAATTGAAAGACAAAAGTCATATGATCATATCAATAGATGCTGAAAAAGCAGTTGATAAAGTACAGCAACCACTTCTGATAAAAACACTCAGGAAAGTAGGAATAGAGGGAGCATACCTCAACATCTTAAAGGCCATCTATGAGAAACCTGAAGCCAACATCATACTTAATGGGCAAAAACTAAAAGCTTTCCCCCTAAGATCAGGATTGAGACAAGGCTGTCCACTTTCTCCACTTCTGTTCAACATCGTTTTGGAAGTTCTAGCCATAGCTATCAGACAAGAAAAAGGAATCAAAGGTATCTAAGTTGGAAAGGAGGAAGTCAAACTGTCATTATTTGCAGATGACATGATAGTGTACAAAACCAAATAAGCTCCACCAAAAATTTACATGATCTAATAAGCAAATAGCTGGATATAAAGTCAATATCCAGAAATCAAAAGCATTTTTGGATATCAGTAATGAAACATCACAGATAATAAGCGAGAAAACAAATCCCATTTACCATAGCAACAAGAAAAATAAAGTACTTAGGAACAAACTTAACTAAGGAGGTAAAAATCTGTACTTAGAAAACTACAGAACATTGAAGAAAGAAATTAAGGAAGATACAAATAAATGGAAGCATATACCATGTTCATGGATGGGAAGAATTAACATCATTAAAATGTCCATACTACCCAAAGCAATCTATAGATTCAATTCAATTCCAATTAAAATACCAATGACAGACTTCACAGAAATAGAAAAAATATTTCAAAAATTTATATGGAGCCAAAAATGCCCATGAATAGCCACAGCAATCTTGAGAAACAAGAACAAGGTAAGAAGAATCACAATACCAGGCATCAAAATAGTCTGGTACTGGCATAAGAATAGACATATAGATCAATGAAACAAAACAGAGAGCCCAGAAATAAACCCAGGACTCTATGGTCAATTAATATTCAACAACAGGGGAAGAAACATAAAATAGAGTAAAAACAGTCTCTTCAACACATGGTGTTGGGAGAATTGGACCGCAACATACAAAAAGATAAAACTAGACCACCAACTTACACCATACACCAGAATAAACTCAAGATGGATAAAGGATTTAAACATAAGCAGTGCCACCATAAAGGTCCTGGAGAAAAATATGGGCAGTAAAATTTTTGATAATCTATGCCGAAATATGTTTACTGATACTTCACCAAGGGCAAAGGAAATAAAAGAACAAATAAACAAATGGGACTGTATCAAATTGAAAAGTTTCTGTTCAGCTAAAGAAAACACCAGCAAAATTCAAAGGGAACCAACTGTGTGGGAAAACATAATTGCCAATCATACCTCAGAAAAGGGCTGATCTCCAAAATATATAAAGAACTAATGCAACTCAACACCAGGGAGACAGACAGCCCAATTAAAATACGGACAAAGGACCTGAACAGACAACCCTCTCTACAAACAACCCAAAGGCATATGAAAGAATGCTCAACATCACTAGCCATCAGAGAGATGAAACTTAAAACCACAGTAAGATACTACCTTATACCTGTCAGAATCATTAACAAATCAACAAACAACAAGTGTTGGTGAGGATGTGGGGAAAAGGCAACCCTGGTGCACTGCTGGTGGGATGCAGGCTGGTGCAGCCACTGTGGAAAACAGTATGGAGTTTCCTTTAAAAACTTAAAATGGAACTGCCTTTTGATCCAGCAATTCCACTACTTGAACTATACCCAAAAAACCCTGAAACATCACCAGTTCAGAATAACTTATGTACCCCTATGTTCATAGCAATAGCCAAGTGCTAGAAACAGCTTAAGTGCCCATCAATAGATGATTGGATCAAAAAACTTTGGTACATTTACACAATGGAATACTATATAGCAGAAAGAAAGAACTCCTACCCTTTGCAACAACATGGATGGAACTAGAAACAATTATGCTTAGTGAAATAAGCCAGTCAGTGAAGGACAAATACCATATGATCTCACCCATTACAGGACAATAATGAACAAAACAAACAAATAAGTAAAACAGAACCAGATACGTGAATACAATGAATATACTTTCAGAGGGCAGAGGGGAGCAGGGAGGTGGGAGGAGGAGGCAAAGAAGGGGAGCAGTTTAGTCAAGGAACTAGCATGGAAGAACCATGGACATGGACAACAAGTAGGATTGACTTTGTTGGGGAGTGGTTGGGTGAGGAAGGGGACTGAGGGGAGTAAAAAGGGGATGGGTATAATACAATAATAAAATTAAATTTTAAAAAAGAAAAAAAGAAAATTGGCTACAACCCTGACACAGTAGCATTTGTGCCAATTTCTGGTTGGAATGGTGACAACATGCTGGAGTCAAGTACTAACACCTTGGTTCAAGGGATGGAAAGTCACCCATAAAGATGGTAATGCCAGTGGAACCACACTGCTTGAAGCTCTGGATTGCACCCTGCCACCAACTCATCCAACTGACAAGCCCCTGCGTCTGCCCCTCCAGGATGTCTACAAAATTGGTGGCATTGGTACTGTCCCTGTGGGCCAAGTGGAGACTGGTGTTCTCAAACCTGGCATGGTGGTCACCTTTGCTCCAGTCAAAATTACAACTGAAGTAAAGTAGGTTGAAATGCATCATGAAGCTTTGAGTGAAGCTCTTCATGGGGACAATGTGGGCTTCAATGTCAAGAATGTGTCTGTCAAAGATGTTCATCATGGCTATGTGGCTGGTGACAACAAAAGTAGCCCATCAATGGAAGCAGCTGGCTTCATAGCTCAGGTGATTGTCCTGAACCATCCAGGCCAAATCAGCGCTGGATATGTACCTATTCTGGATTGTCATACAGCTCACATTGCTTGGAAGTTTGCTGAGCTAAAGATTGATTGTCTTTGTGGAAAAAAGCTGGCAGATGGCCCAAAGTTTTTGAAATATCGTGATGCTGCCATCATTGATATGGTTCCAGGCAAGTCCATGTGTGTGGAGAGCTTCTCTATCCTTCTCTGGCCCACTTTGCTGTCCATGACATGGGACAGACAGTTGCTGTGTCATCAAAGAGTGGACAAGAAGGCAGCTGGAGCTGGGAAAGTCACCAAGTCTGCCCAGAAAGCTCAGAAGGCTAAATGGATATTATCCCCAACACCAGCCACCTCTGTCTTAATAAATGGTGGAAGAATAGTCTCAGAACTCTTTGTCTCAACCGGCCATTTAAGTATAATAGTAAAGGACTGGTTAATGATTACAAGGCATAGAAAAACCTTCAGAATTAGTTTGTGGACCATTTGGGGTTTTGTGTGTGAGGATGTGTGTCTGTGTGAGTGTGTGTGTGTGTATGTGTGGCAGTTTTAAAGTTATCAGTTTTTTAAATCAGTACTTTTTAATGGTAACAACTTGATCAAAATCTCACAGAATTTTGAGACCTATTAAAACAAAGTTTAATAATATTTAAAAAAAAACAAAAAACAAAATAAGAATGCACCTCAATGGGGACTTTGTGGGGATAGAGGGATGTAATCTGTTCTTTGGTACGCCTAGAAAAACTTCTTGGGCTTTGGCGGGGCATCCCTCACCATTGCTCCAGGAGTCAATTAGTGAGACGCAGGGCATCCCCTGCTTCCCACCGAGAAGTAACAGACGACTTTTACAATATGGTGTTTTGGCTAGCGAAAGACTAAGAGGAAAAGCTAGGCTTGCCAAGAATAGATTACCTGTACCCCTTATTTCCTACTGGTGAAATAAATAGCTTTGACTGAAACTGGACCCTTTTTTGTAGGTTTTAAGGTTTACATGAGTGTATTTTCTTTCCCACAAGGAGCTGTAGAGAAACAATGGCACTTTCCCCCTCCCCCTTAGGAGAAGCAAGCATCCTGCTATTTCTGATACGATGGGTATATGCAAATCGTTCATGAGAGATCACATTTAGCAAGTAGCAGTCTTCACTGGTCTGGCCATCATCACAGTGATATCATACAAAAAGAAGGGAGAGAAGTTGGGGTCCCCTGGTGAGGTATCGGGGCATGGAGCCCCACGGCAGGCTAGATCAAGCCTGTAAAACCTGACTGGAAAGGCAGGAAATCTGGGTGCATACAGGCCTCGATGCTGTAGCCAGGGATCCCTGTTTATAATCTGGCCATAAGAACATTCCATATGACCTTTGAAGCTTGCCCCGTTTTTCACCTACCTTGATCACTCTATTGTACCAGCAGCGGGGTTTTTTTTTAAGATTCTTATTTCATTATTTTTAGAAAGAGGGGAAGGGAGAGAGGCAGAGAGGGAGAGAAACATCAATGTATGGTTGCATTTCACCTGCCTCCAGCCACAGACTTGACTGGAGACCTGGTTTGCAACCTGGTTATGTTCCCTGGCTGGGGAATCGAACCTGCAGCCTTTGGGTTTGCAGGCCAGCACCTTAACCACTGTGCTACTAGCCAGGGAGCAGCGGGGTTTTAATTTTAACATTAACACACCAAGACCTGAGGAAGATCTCAGTGTTCCTTCAATTGTTATTCCTGAATAACATTCATTTTCTATAATTAGCATTTTAAAATTGATTGATGAGCTTTACATGCATTCAGTATACCCGTAAGCTAACTGCATTCAATAAAAGACCTTGGAGGAAGGCAATCAAGGCATTGTACTATCAGACACTTGCAGGCCTTTTCTCCCCTAGCACAAGCTGCCTGGGAAGGATTCATTTCATCTGCAGCACCGAGGGATTTCAGGGGGTCAGGAGTCCCTAACAAACCAAAGCTCAGCCCAAAAATTTCATCAATCAGGCCATAACAAAAAAATTAGCAACCCACAAACTTGACCCCTTCCCCAGGGGTGCTAACTTCAAAGCTGGCAGCAATTCTCAATTACTGCAACTATAAATAGTAAGCTACTAAAAACAGGGAAAAGGAAACAAAAAATTTTTAACTTGCTTTAAAAATTTTTTTTTATTCATTATTTTTAGAGAGAAGGGCAGGGAAGGAGGAAGAAAGGGAGAGAACCATCAATGTGTGGTTGCCTTTCACCTGCCTCCAGCTACAGACCTGGCTGGAGACCTGGCTTGCAACCTGGTTATGTGCCCTGCCTGGGAATTGAACCAGCAACCTTGGGTTTGCAGGCTAGTGCCAATCCACTTAGCCACCATCAAAGGCTAACAAAAATATTTTCAAAACCCTTCCTTTCTCATTCCAGTTCTTTTCCAGAAGTTGATTCCCAAAAGGTTCCCTCTTTTTGCTGAAAAAAAAAAAAAAAAAAAAATGGAATTGTTAAATTTGTCAGGAAAATACAAAACACTAATGTATTTCTCCAGTGCTCAACCAATAGTTGAAAAGGATTTGTGAATATAAAAAAATAATCACATGGCAGGCTTCCTTTTGGCTCCTTTACCTAACTTCTATAAATGTTTCTTTGCCTCAAGGTAGGGTGACAAAGACACCCACTCAAAGTTCTAGGAAGCCAAACCCTAAAGCTTTTATAAACTGAATACTCTCAACCCTTCCATTCTTGTGTTTGTGACTTAAAAGTTTATGTAATATATTCATGTGCTAAATGATGGTTAGTCTCTAGTCACATTTACTATGGATGAATTAAAAAGCTCAGTAAATTGGCTTATAGATTCAGGATCAGAGCTTCCATGGTAGAGATGAGATCTGCCTGCTCAGCTCAGCTATCTCAAAAGCATGTCAAATGTGCAAGGTGTCTACAACCAAGACAATATGTGCTTTCTCCATCCTCATCCTGCCCTAGGGTGCCCCTAACTCACCAAGGGGCATTAGTTGTGAAAGCCAAAAATCTAGGTGTCATCTTTGATGCATCTTTCTCCTTACTTGCCCAAACCCATCCTAACCCATTATTAGGCTATGTCCATTTTATTTGCTTTTTCCCTCTAGAAATCACCACTGCCACTCATGTAGACTGCTTACCTTCTCTGAAGTCAAACCCACACACCTGTCATCAACCTCTAGAGTTGTATTCTTCACCTTGATACACATTACCCATTTGCCACTAAAACTTGCAATTATTATACAATAGTTCACAAACATCAAAAGAAAAATAGGTAAATATGTACACTATAAAGCATAATAATACGACCTAGCTGGTGACACAGTGGATAGGGCGCCGGCCTGTGAACCCAAAGGTCGCTGGTTAGATTCCCAGCCAGGGCACATAACTAGGTTGCAAGCCAGGTCTCCAGCCAGGTCTGTAGCTGGAGGTAGGTGAAAGGCAAACCATACATTGGTGTCTGTGTCTGTGTGTGTGTGTGTGTCTCTCTCTCTCTCTCTCCTTTCCCCTCTCTAAAAATAAAATCTTTTTTTAAAAAGCATAATAAAATGTATATTCATTCACCCATCACCCAAGAAAACTTACCGTTATTTTTTCATGCAAACACAGCTCCCCTGCTTAAAATCTGCATAATTCAGTTATTCAGCTCTTTTTGATTCTTAGGTTCTGACTGCTGCTTCGTAACTAGAGATCTCCTCTGTTACTCCTGTTTACAGTATGCTCTCCTGGCTTCATTTTCTGCCCCTGTAACTTCTTCAGAGTACCCAGGACTTTCCTTCAAAAGTGCTGACACTTGGAATAACACACTTATGAGAGCAACAAGTCTAAAATCTCCATATGGGCACAGACCTTATCTTTTCTGCTAATTATTACGGTAACTGTACCTACAATAAATACCCTGGCACCAGTAAACATATGCTAGATGACAAAGGCGAATTGCGTGAATTACAGATGGAGGGCTGCAGAAACTAAAAACTTCCAATCACCTACGTCATGCAGTCACTGCATATGAAAATTGTTTCTCCCCACCAGTGAACCCTACCTTTAATTAATTCTAGCCTACAGGTTGTTTGTTTCATGTAAGGATTGCCAAATTGCTTCAGCCTTAGAAATAAATCTTTCATGAACATATCAAACTTCAACATGTTGGCTTCTCCATGTTAATTTCCACCCACTCAGCTAAGACACATGTACAACTGCCCTTATAAAGTGTGCGTGTGTGCATGCGCGTGCATGTGTCCTCACCAGAGGATAGAGGAAGGGGGTGAGGGAGAATGAACTCACAACCCAGGTCTTTGCCCTGACCAGAAATTGAACCCAAAGCCTTTTGATGTATAGGTTGACGTTTCAAAAGAACTAAGCCACCTGGCCAGTGCAGGGCTAGTATTTTAAAAGTTCCTATCTTCACTTTGACCTTATTCCATCAAGAATTTGTCCTAGGAACTAAAAGTAAACAGCTCAGTAAATTATCCATTGCTTCTATATAACTCAAAAATTTTTAACTGAAAACAGGTTTACATTAAGTGTATACAGTTGAAATAACAGTTCTACTGTTGTACATGTGAATGTAAACTACTCTTTGCCATGAATCTGCTGTGAGCCAAATCACTTAACCATGTTCCTTTACATCTTAGTTATCTATCTTAAGGAACAAAGAATGAAGTGTTTATTATCACAAATCACTTAACTAGAAATTAAAATTTTCCTTAAAAGTCAAAAAAACTACTATTAACTGAAGTTATTTCTATCTTCTATAAGCTACACTATATAAAGACTATTTCTTAGCACAGCTTTAGGATTAAATTCAGGTTCTGCAGTTTCTGGCAATGACCCCTAGGAAATTCTCTTCATCACTTTCCTCATCTGTGGAAGACACTGTAGCCTACTTACCTGTTCGAAAAAGGTTAAGAACTAGGAGAAAATCTATGTAATGACCTAAATATTCGCTAAGCTTGGTTATTGATTGATTACTAACAAAGTTTGCCAAAGATACTTTCCTTCAGGGCCAGAAGGTAAAGATAAGAAAACTGCCCCCTGACCAGAGAACCATTGAATGAAGTTTTGTAATTATACCCTCATTATAATACTAAAATCTCCTCCCAGGGTGGAGTGTATCATCATTTCTGCACTAGCAAGGAGCCCTGTAATACCCTGGGTTTTTTGTTCTGGGGAGGCACTGTTCAGGGAATGATCCCCAGGGCACCCCTGGTTTGCTAGCCTGCAATCAAGCTCCTCCTACACAATCCACTTGGAGTGTTCTTTTGGCTGATGGATCAGTAACAGGAGGAGCATTGCCTAGTTAACAAGATTATCTGAAGAGCAAATAAAACGACATACGTGGAAGCACCTGTCATATTCTGCAATTAATAAAGGCAAAATCCTGTAAAAAAATTAATAGGAATTTTATAGCACTGCAGAATACACAAGTTACAAAATCCTGTAGATATACTAAATTATGCATAAAGTGAAATACTAACCCCAGACTGTCTATTCCTTTGCTTGGATTAAAACAAATTGTCATCAACTATTGGACTAAACCCTAGAGTGAATCTGAACCTGCAGTAGCAATTAAAATGCCTGGTGTTAAAAGGAAAGACTAGGTTGCTGTCAGGAGCTGCACTGGGTGTAAAATGCATTACGGGCTCACATGTGTTAATTACCTCAGCATTAATGTATTTGTTAAAACCTCTAAAAACTTTACCCACATTATTTTTGTTTTCTAGGAGAAAGAACTGAGAACCCTCTCCTCTCTGTCCTCTTTGAAGCTCTGACCCTTTCTACCCCTAAGCACAAGGTGTACAACCCGCTTGGGCTGTGTGGGCTCGCAGCCCCTGCAGCAAGGACTTCAGGAGACTGGAGTCTTTGCCTCACTCTTCTCTGGGGAAGGCGCAGCCTAACATTCTTTCCAATCACTGGTCCCTTTTGGGCTGGTGGCTTGGTTAAATGGATCTGCCTCTTTTTTACTATGCGCAAGCATATCTTTATCTTTTAAGATAAAATGGGAAAAAGATGAGAGGGAAACTCTTGTCAGTCATTTCACACAAGTATTTTGCCCCTTTTCCAAAATACTACTACTTGTATATAGAGTGGGGCAAGAGTAGGTTTACAGTTATTAGTACACAGTTTATTCTTGTATTATTATTGTATTCCTTTCCATATAAACAACTGTAAACTTACTTTTGCCCCACACTGTATTTTCTTGACAAATACCAGGATAAGACTTGATTAACATTTATAAATATTTAAGAGAAAAGGAACCAATCTGGAAAACTTTATCAACAAGTTATTCAAACAAAAGTTTGCTTTTTTGACAGTGAAATGTACAATTATTACATGGTTTGCCATTATTTCCTCCCTAGGAAGAAAGGTACAATGAAATAAACAGTATATAATTATAAGCTCAGGAGATTAAACATGAGTTAGAAAAAGTTCAATCAAACAAACCAACTATAAAAGCCATTTGTTTTTATTATTTTTTAAAGCCTTTTCTGTTAAAAGATATATATTAAAGTATTATAAGTGAGGTAATTTGCAAGGAATATGCTTTAAAAGATTCTAGCTTAAAAAAATTGTGTGTGTGTTGTGGGGGAGGGAGGATATAGGATAAACAGATAATAAATATGGTAACAGACCAGAGTATTCCAATACTGGCTGTTGATATATATAATAAACAAAATAATTGAATTTCATGTCTATTTAAGTGGCACCTGGTGTAATACAATATACAGGTCTTTTCCTAAAGTTGTTTAGGTTATGCATTGCTAGGCATAGCTGTGACTTATGGAGTGAATCTAGCATGGAAATATCAGAGGTGTATAAGGGTCCTAGGTAGGAAGAAGGATGGAAGGAACAGATTGGTATCACAGGATCTCCTACAGCTCAAAGAGAGGTAGAGGGGAAGGCGATAGAGCTGGGTCATTACTCTATATTAGAATTAATTCATTATGAAAACAGAGGACAGCTTTTAGATGAAAGGCTCTTTCTCTGCCAGACTTGATGTCGCCACATACTCCCTCACACTCTGTTTCTGTGGTGTAGTACATCACCAGAAACTCTTGAAGGGGTTAAACCTCAATATTCAAATGCTTATTTAAATACAATGCAGTCCCAATCCTTAAAAATGAAACATTCTTTATGCTTAATGCATTTTTATGCACTCAAGAACAATAACTAATATTTTTCAGTAGGATGTAACTAGGAGTACCAATGAATGAAACCATTCAGGTAAAAATGAACCTGCAGCAGCATTCACTGCTTTGATGACTCATGAACAGTTATTATATTATTTAGTGTGATATTCCACTCAACATAAAAAAGGCATTCTATTTCTTTATTTTTTTTTATTTGACAAGCAGCAATATCATGTTTGTCATTTTAATGTAGATACAATTATTAGGTTATCTGTCATATTACAATATTTAAGTTTTAAATTTTATGTTCTTTAAGATACATTAAAAAAAAAAAAAAAAAAAACACATCAACTGCAAATGTGAAGGGGAGAAAAAGCATGGTACCCAACCAAATTTCCACATTTCGGCAATACTTCACTCATCCTTTAATAAAGTTCTAAGAAATGTCATAATGACATGAGCTTGAAATATCTCTAGGCATTTTCTCTGATGCTCATGACGTGGCACTGGTGATGTTGTAAACAGCAGAAAAACAGGGGCTGCCGAATGACCAAATTATGGAGGCATAGGCCTGCCTTTTTTCCCACAGGAACACACCAAATGGTGATGGCAATGATCTTCTCACACCCACACAGGAGGAACGCAACATCACGCTACGTAACTGTACTCATCTGCGGAAGCCTGGCTGCGTTCAATGTACTGCTTGTCTATCAGCACTTCAATACACTTCTTAATCATGCTGATACTAGGGTTAAACCTAGCTCTTGACTGGCTAATCACCTGTAAGAGAGACATGGTCATCAAACTACTGCCAATTAATCAGTTATAAATAATTACTTTTAACCAATCAGCTATAAAAGTATCTCATATTGCATCAAGCATATCTAACTATATAGGAAAATAAAATTATGAAATTACAGTATGCTGAATAAAATCATTCTAAATGAATAAACATGATATACTGAGTGAGGGAATGCCATAACAATATTTAAAAATTTAAACTCAGGCCCTGGCTGGTGTGGCTCAGTGGATTGAGCACTGACTGGTTTGGTTCCCAGTCAGAGCACATACCCAGGTTGCAAGACATGTCTCTAGCCAAGTACCCAGCCAGGTACCCAAATGGAGACAGGTAAAAGGCAACCATACATTGATATTTCTCTCCCTTTCTTCCTCCTTCCCTTCTTCTCTCTAAAAATAATGAATAAAGTCTGAAAAAAAATTAAGCTCAGAGAGTAGTGCATTAGGAATCAGGGAAAAATTAGATCAATTTTGATATAAAGACCAAAAAAACTTTACGCAAAGTCAATAAAAAGCCTAATGTTTATGCTGTGAAGCAATTAAAATGAAAAACACATATAGCAAGCTATAATGTTCACAGATAACTAAATTAAACTATAAACTGATTAATCCACCTAAATACACATACTCTCAAACTTCCATATTTAACTGCTACTCAACTTTCAGCTCCTAGTTTAAGTAACCCTTTCTCAAAAAAGCTCTCCCCAATATCCCCTAAGTTAAGACTTTTAGGTACATTCTCATGGTACTGGATACCTCTTTATAGTGCGTGCTACTGTAATTTTATATTACTTGCATATTATTTCAGTAATGTATTTCCAAAAGAGCAGGAACCACATCTTGCTTTGCTCTACATTAAACCTTCAATGACAAGCATAGTCGTATCACATCATAGACATATTTATGGAATGAATATTTGATGTGGTCAACTTTCTTCAATAACTGAAGAAAAGACTCAATAAATTGGTGATATTTATACCTCTAAACTCAAGCCAAAGCAAATCTGAATTTAATATTGAAATTATAAGTAAGTACTGCTCCCATTAAGAAGCATTTCTTTATGGTATTTGCAAATCATATAATTTCTGTCTTATATCTTTATAAAGAAACACTACTAATCTATACATTGGTAATACCCTCTATCATAAGGACTTTGGAGGACTTTCCCCCTTTTACCTCTTGAATAAGGGCATTATGCCGAAGTACTTTTCGTGCTTTCATGATACGAACTATAGCAGCTTGGAGATACATTTTCCGGTCCTCATCCACAGCACTTCTTGTCTGTTCCATTTCCTGTTTTACAGGGGGAAATATGGCAAATGAAGCATTAAAACATAAAAGTTATACTTAATTAATTTTATCAGTGAGCTTAAATAAATTTCCAATCAATTACATCAAATCAGTTATTATGTGTCCAAAACAACATAATAGTTACCAAAAGAATATTTACAATGAATTACACATAGCTTGTTGGATTAAAGTTGGAAGGTTATTTTTTTTAATTAACACAATTATAGACTGTATTCAATGTAAATAAGGCAATAAAGTAGAACTTAAATGACACACAGCAATAATTTTCAAGACTGCTGTACCATCAATGAGTGCAGACACTACAACAACATGCTTTTGAAATGATTTAGTAATTAGCTCCAAGTGCATACTGGATCAGGCCTCAAGATGAAGAGCTGTGGAGGGTTCTATTTGGCTCAGAGAAGCCAGGAAGGAGGGGCCCCACGCAGCTCAAGGTAACAGCAGAAGCAAGGCATAGAAGCGGCAATACCACATTAATAGAATCTCATGGCAGCTTTTGAAAGATAAAAATAGGTGAAACATACAAGATGGCAGAGGAATAAGTGGAAGAAGCTACACTAACCTCCTCCCAGGACCAATCAGGAATTACAACTAAATTGTAAAGAAATTAACCTGAATAACCAACTGAACACTAGCTGGAGAGAAGCCTATAACCACAGACAGAGAAAAGAAACCACTTCACTACAACAAGACTGGTTGGGATGGCAGAGGAGGTGCAAGAGGGCTGGCATGGCTCCCATAGGTGGTAGCTAAAGATCCATAGGGCCATTTCAGCTGCTGAAGAAGCCACCTAAGTGTGGTATCTAAACCCCAAGATGGGCTCCCCAGCCTTCAGCACCAGAACTGGAAAGGAACCCAGATAACATGTGAAAAGCAGCAGCTGTCTGATAGGGAGAGATGGCTAGGGACTGAGAGAGCCTCTTAAAGGGCCAACACACAAAATTTCATTTGCAGCCACTTACCCAGGGCTCCAGCAGACAGAGGGAAGAATGAACTAGAGGTGCTTGAGAAGGATCTGGGGCTGGTGACTCTGAGGAGAGAACTGAAGGAAAAGACACCAGGATACCTGGGCTGAGTCCGTCCCTGCACTGCAGGAACCATATTTCTCAGGCAGAGCACTCCTCTCCAAAAGGTATCAGACTGAGGGGAAGCAAGGGATACAGAACCTATTTGAAGAAATAATGACTGAAAACTTCCCTAATCAGGAAGGAAAAGTCACACAGGTCCAGGAAGCTCAGAGGGTCCCAAACAAGTTGGACCCAAGGAAGCCTACATTGAAACACATCATAATTAACAATAACAAGACTTAAAGACAAGGTGAGAATCCTAAAAGCCACAAGAGAAAAGCAGGTAGTTAACCTATAAGGGAGCACCAATTACACTGTCATCTGATTACTTAACAGAAACATTTTAGGCCAGAAGGGAGTGGTGTGAATTATTCAAGGTGATGAAAAGGAAATACCTACAACCAAGGCTATCTTACCCAGCAAGGCTATCATTTAAAATCAAGGGAGAAATAAGGAGCTTCCCAGACAAGAAGCTATAGGACTTTGCTAAAACCAAAGCAATACTGCAGCACATATTAAAGGGTAAAGAAGAGAAAGGAGGGTGAGAGTGAGAGGAGTCAGAAGAAAATGAAGAAAAAGTGAAAGGAAAAAAATAACCAGAGGAAAAGAGTCTAACAATAAAATGGCACTAAATATGCATGTTATCAATAATCACCTTCAATTCAAATGGCTTAAATGCTCGAAGCAAAAGACATGGGGTAGCTGAAAAGAAAAAAATACCCATATATATGCTGATACATTATAGATTGAAGGATACACACAGACTAAAAGTAAAGAGATGAAAAAGATATTTCATGCAAATGGAGAAGAAAAAAAAGCTGGGGTAGCAATATTTATATCTGACAAAATAGACTTTAAAAACAGGCTATATTCGATTCCCCAGCAGAGCACATAACCAGGTTGCAAGCCAGTTCTTCCGGCCAGGTCTGTAGCTGGAGGCAGGTGAAAGGCAACCATTCATTGACGTCTCTCTCCCTCTCTGCCTCTCTCCCTTCCCCTCACTCTAAAAATAATAAATAAAATCTTTTTTTAAATAAAAATTAAATAATTTTTTTTTAAAACAGGCTATAGTAAGAGACAAACAGAGGGACACTACATTAAAAGATTTAAATCCTATTAAGCATCTTCTCTGACCACAATGCTATGACACCGGAAATCAGTCAGTCGCAAAAAGAACACTGAACAACATGCAAACATATCAAAGCTAAATCACATGCTATTAAACAGTGAATGAGTCAACAACAATATCAAGGAAGAATCAAAAGATACCTTGAAACAAATGAAAATGAGAACACAATAATCCAAAATCTGTGGGGCATAGGGAACGCAATCCTGGGAAGGAAATTCATAGCATTACAGGCCTATCTCAAAAAATAAGAAAAAGCTCAAATAAACAATCTAACTTTACACTTAAAGTAACTTGAAATAAAACAACAAACAAAGCCCAAAGTGAGAAGAAAGGAAATAATAAAAAATCAGAGCAGAAATCAATGAAACAGAGTCTGAAAAAAACACCAAAGATTAATGAATCCAAGAGCTGGTTCTGTGAAAAGATAAACAAGATTGACAAATCTTTACAAGACTCATCAAGAAAAAAAGAAAGAGAGCCCAAATAAATAAAATCAGAAATGAAAGAGGAGAATTAACACCTGACACCAAAGAAATACAAAGGATTGTAAGAAAATATTATGAACAACAACTATATGCCAACAAACCGGACAACCTACATGAAAAGGATAAACTCCTAGAAACATATATAACCTTTCAAAACTAAATCAGGAAGAATCAGATAATCTGAATAGGAAGATTACACCTAGTGAAATTGAAGCAACAATCAAAAAACTCCCAACAAACAAAAACCCCAGACCAGATGACTTCACAATGAGAAGAACTAATAACATCTCTCCTTCTCAAACAATTCCAAAAATTCAAGAGGAAGGAAGCCTCCCAAGCTCATTATATATTAGGCCAAAACCAGATAAAGACACTATCAAAAAAAGAAAAAAAAAGAAAATTATAGGCCAATATCCTTGATAAAAACATGGACGCTAAAATCATCAACAAAATATTACCAAATGGAACACAACAATGCATCAAAAAGATCATATACCATGATCACAAGGGATTTATTCTTGGAATGCAAGGTTGGCAAATCAATAAATGTGATTCACCACATAAACAAAATAAAGGATAAAAACCACATGATCTTATCAAAGGATGCAGAAAAAGCACTGGATAAAATCCAACACCCACTTAGGATAAAAACTCTCAGCAAAGTGGGATTAAAGAGAATATACCTAAACATAATAAAGATGACAAATTCACTGCCTGTATCATACTCAACAGGCAAAAACTTCAAGTGTTCCCTTTAAGATCAGGAAGAAGATATGGATGTCTGCTTTCACCTCTCATATTCAACATACACTGGAATTCCCAGCCACAGCAATCAGACAAGAAGGAGAAATAAAAGGCATCCAAATTGGAAAGGAAGTAGTAAAATAGTCTTATTTGCAGATGATATGATATTGTACATAGAGAACCTCAAAGATTCTACCAAGAAAACTACTAGAACTGATCAATGAATTCAGAAAAGTAGGATACAAAATTAATACCCAGGAATCAGTTGCATTTTTATATGACAATAAGTAACAAAAGGGGAAATTAAGAAAACAATCCCACTCATAATTGCTACAAAAGAATAAAATACCTAGGAATAAACCTAACTATGGATGTAAAAGATCTGTACTCAGACAATTATAAGACACTGAAGAAAGAAATGAAGATACAAATAAGTAGAAGCAAATATCATGTTCAGGGATTGGAAGAATTAACACCATTCAAGTGTCCATACTACCCAAAGCAATCTACAGATTTAACACAATTCCTATCCAGATTCCAAGGATATTATTTCACAGAACTAGAACAAATATTTCAAAAATGTATATATGAAAACACAAAAGGCTCTACATAGCAATAGTCATCCTGAGAAAGAAGAACCAAGTTGGAGAAATAACATTACCTGATATCAAACTATACTGTAAGGCCACAGTAATCAAAGCAGCTTGGTACTGGCAGAAAAATAAATAAATAAATAAGTCCACAGATCAATGGAACAAATAGAGGGCCAGAAATAAACCCACACTTTTATAGCCAATTAATATTTGACAGAGGAAGCAAGCACATATAATGGGCTAAAGATAGTTAACTCAGTAAATGGTGTTGGAAAAATTGGATAGGTGAGTGCAGAAAAAAGAAACTAGACCACCTTGTTATACCACAAGCAAGGATGAATTCAAAATAAATTAGACCCAAAACCATAAAATCATAGAAGAAAAGACAGCAAAATCTCAGACATTGCTTGTAGCAGTATTTTATCAGATATATCTCCCCAGTAAGGGAAATGAAAGAAAAAATAAACCAAAGGGATTACTTCAAACTAAGTTTTTGCACAGCAAAGAAAATCATCAACAAAATAAAAAAGATAAGCCACTGAATGGGTGAACATATTCACCAATGATACATCTGATAAGGTGTTAATATCCAAAGTTTATGAAGAACAAAACTCAACACCAACAAAAACCACCCAATTAAAAACTGGGCAAAGGACCTGAATAGATACTTCTCCAAAGAGGGCAATGTCAACATGCCAAAAGTCACCAATCATCAGAGAAATGCAAATTAAAACCACAGTGAGATATAACCTCACACCTGTCAGAATGGCCATCATCATAAATCAACAACAGGTAGGGGTGAAGATGTGGAGAAAGGGGAACCCTTTTACACTGCTGATGGAAATGCAGGCTGGTGCAGCCACTGTGGAAAGCAGTATGGAGAGACCTCAAAAAGTTAAAAATAGACCTGCCTTTCAACCCAGCTATCCCACTTCTGGAAATATATCCAAAGGAACCCAAAACACTAATTCAAAAGAACATAAATACTCCTTTGTCAACTGCAGCATTCTTTACAATCAATCATTAAAATATGAAAGTAGCCCAAATGTCCATCAGTAGATGAGTGGACAAAACAACTATGGGACATTTACACAATGTCATACTACTTGACCATAAAAAAAAAGAAAATTTTACCCTTTGTGACAGTAGTGATGGACCTGGAGAATATTATACTAAGTAAAATAAGCCAGAGTAAGATAAATACCATATGATTTCACTCATATGTTCATCTAATGAACAAACATAACCAACAAGAAAAATGGAGAGAGACTCATAGATGGTGAGCAGGATGACAGCTCTGAGAATGGGGGACAGTCAAGGGTGGAAGGATAGAGCAAAAAGACTCAGGGACGTGGACAACAGTGCGGTGTTGCTGGGGGGAGGGGAGTATAAGGGGACTAAATGGCAAGAGAAAAAATACAATAAAGATTAAGTTAAAACACACAGAATGCAACCCACATATCACAAATTATTTATACATTAGTCTATAAGAAAATAGAGTATCGAATATTTCAGGGTTCAAATTTAATAGTAATTTATTAACGTTTGTCTCCCCATGGGAAAGCTGCTGAAGAAGGCCTGACAGCTTATATGCCTTCATATCCTGTCCCAAGCCCAAGGACAAAATGGCACATAGATGGCAATATGTAAACATGAATGCCATGAACAGATTATTCCAGGTTAAGCAATAATCGCTACTGAGTTAAAAGAGTAATAGCACACGTGCAAACTGGCTCAGCTGGCAGTCTGACAAGCACACCTCATGATCATAATTTGTGTTTTGCCAAGATCCCCTGGTAGTTCAATTGCACATGAAAGTTTGAGAAGCATTCTAAACAACTATTCCTTTGAAAGAAACATGTAAAACTTTCCATTATTTTACAAATGAAAAATATCAGAGAATATATTACTATTCAAGGTAGGAATTTTTGAAAAGATACAAAGTAGAGTAATACATTTAAGGCCAACGGCACAACCTTTCCTTTAGATACACATTATACTACTGCTTTTAAAATCTAAAATACCAACACATTTTGTTTGCAAGAGTAGTAAACGCAAAGAACAAACCAGAAAAGATGCATCATCTTGATGTTACTACTTGCAAAGGACCATGTTTAAGTATTTCCAAAATAAATGACATAGAAGCACTTACCTGTGGTGTGTCTTTCTGCATTGATGTAGTAATTTTAAACTTTGTTCTTTTACTGCTGAAGTTCATATTTAATGAAAATGAAGATTCTGCATCAATATCTTCCTATAATTAAAAATAATTTACTTAGATGTATAATATATAAAATCATTACATAAGTTGCTGCAAATAGTATGCTATGAAAGAACCAGGGGAAAAAAGCTAAATTCTCATAATCTTTTACATTATAAAAATTATTTGAGAAAAATAAATGTCTTCGGTCAAAAAGGTAAAAACAATTCCTTTCTAATTTTACACTTGATAGCATTTTAGTCAGTTTAGACTAAATAAATGAGCAATTTTCTGACCCGACTGTTACATATATTTCCTTTGGATAAGAGAAAAGAATCAAGCTCATTGGCTTCAACAGAATTTAACATTTTAATTTTTATGAAATACCTAGACTCGTAATTTTTCCATCTTCCCATTTTGAAAAACTGAAACAAGATTTTTTTAAGTGCTACAACAAAATACCAATTATAAATAACTCAACTACAAAAGCAAGCTCTTCCCAGTGGCACACAGTATCATTTCTCTGTTACCCTGGTGTGATTGTGACAAAAGTCTGCTCTTCAATTTATATTCTATTAACAGAAACAATTTTTTATGTTTTATTGCCAGAAACAAATGTTTTATTCTCAAGTGAAAGTTTTTAAGCCAATTTTTAGAGTCCTAACTTCTCTATCAGGCTTTAAAAAGCCACTCATATCATACAGTGGGCAGTCTCACTCTCAATAATAACCTAAGGAAGTCTAAGAAACTGGCATACTTGTAATTAAAATTTAATATGCAAACAAGCAATGTATATTTTGTACATTTTGGAGCAGCAAATATAACACATTTTTTATATATATATAACAAACTATAATAATTAGGCTTAAAATTTTTAACTTTAACTTAAAAATTTAATCTTAAAGATGTCAGCAAAATAAATTATAGGCTATTAACTTTACCAAGATAAAAATGAAATATCACTTATAAGAATTTTCTCTTATAGGTACAGTAGTTTTAAATAGGAGATTTAACCTACATCTGTTGCTTTTTTAAAAACCATTTAATTATCCAAGATACAAGGTCTGTCCTCAAAGTAACGGCCACGCAAACTGTTTTAATTATAAATGGACAGTGGCTCAAAACTTTTGGGACAGACCTTGTATACTACTACAATAACAAAAACGTTACTGGAAAGAAAAGGTTATAAAGGAAAAAAGAGGAACATACTATTACTAGCTTGCTATTCTCATGACAGATATTTAAAAATGTGGTTATTTGAGTCCTAAAATTAAAGGACATGAGAGTGAGAGCATTTGAGCTGAAGTTACACATGTTTAAACATCATACAGATAAAATCAATAGCCTGTCATTTCCTACTACTGAACCATGCAATTAAATGTAAATTAAACACATGAAAAAACAGGGAAAGTTTTATGATACGCTACAGTTTGCAACCTCAATTAATCAAATACTCCTGATCGCAATTTATTCCCAATTTTTCAGTAAAATGTCATATTATAAGGCAAATGAAATCAAACTGTCAAGGGCACATTGGCACCAACTTACATAACCTTCTTGGGGACTCCTCAAGTTCACAGCTGTAAGAAACTGGCAGTAATGTAGCTGATTCAAGTGCTTTCCAAAGTACCAAGGGCATTAACTATTATAACCTACTTTCAATACTGCAAACAGCCCATGAAAAAACTTTAATGTTTATAATGCTTGAATTCCTTGACCTTTAAATTCCCATACCTTTTCTGAATCATGGTTAATCATTTTCACATCAAGTAATGATTTGATTGTTTTTGTCAATTCCTTTTCATTCATCTGAGTGCTGTCTTGAAGCTCTTTATAGTTGACAGTCTCACTGTTGTTAAAAGCTAGAAGAACTGCCATTTGGTATGTTGTAACCATGGCTACATATGGTTTGCCCAGATAGTTCATTTTAACTTCACCTACAAGTAAAACAAAATTGTAATAAACTGATTATTTAAAGAAAAATTTCAAAATTGTTTGAATAATAACTGCTTATTTTAGATGTTTCCTCCTAAAGTACAACAGACTTATTAATTACTGAAAAGCCATTCCTGCTAGCATTGTAATCATTTTGTTTGTTTGGCGTTATGCACATTAATTTTGAGTATAAATCATGATTAAGCTATTGTAACTTTACCAGCAGGGTTTAAACAATGCCTTTCAAGTTATTGGAAGGCTAACATAGCTGTAGGCAGAAAATTTAAAAAAAAAAACAGTTAAGAGGAGATGGGGATAGGAAAAGAAGCAGACAAAGGGGAGCAGCTACAGGCCTGCCTATTAGCAACTGCCTCATCTGCTGACTCTATCTCGTCTATGCCAGGTAAGAGTCAAGCCTACAGGGAAGTCTATAAAAATACAGAAAATGCTTATCTTATAGCTCTGATTAAACTGGAATTTCTGCCAAAATTATTAAAATAACATTTTTCTTCCCAGCAATTTTCTAGGGGGAAACAGGAATGGTAAGAGAGATAGATTTTAATTTTATTGAATCAGTTGATAGAATAACAGTCTGCTACACTCTACATTACCCCCAAGAGCTATAAAATACAAAACAGACTTAGGCATCCTGCAGTTCTGCAATATCCCAGGAAGACAGAACACTAAAAATCTTATAACTATATAACCAACATGCATGCATTCTGTAACACTGTAACAATGTTTAAAAAAGTTAATATCAGTCAAAGAATTGCTTCCTAAACCATAAAGTTGTGGTATATTCCACCACCCCCTGCCCCTCTCTCTCACACAGTCTGCATTATTTGCCTATCAATGAATTAGAACTGATTCAGCATAAAATTTGGTTTTAGGCCTCTACATTTTAACTCAAGAAAGCTGTATTTCACAGGTGAATTTTACCTAATAATTAAAGAAGAACTAACTCCTATCCTCAACTTATACCAAAAAATACAGGAAGAGGGAAGACTCCCAAACTCTTTCTATGAGGCCAATATTATTCTAATCCCAAAACCAGGGCAAGACACACTAAGAAAGAAAACTATAGGCCAATATCTCTGATGAATATAGATGCTAAGTTTCTCAACAAAATATTAGCCAATCGGATTCAGCAGTATATTACAAAGATCATACACCATGATCAAGTGGGTTTCATCCCAGGGATGCAAGGATGATACAACATTCGTAAACCAATAAATGTAATACACCACATCAACAAATTGAAAGATAAAAACCATATGATCATATCAATAGATGCTGAAAAAGCATTTGATAAAATACAGCAACCATTTATGATAAAAACCCTCAGCAAATTGGGAATAGAGGGAGCATACTCAACATCATAAAGACCATATATGAGAAACCTGAAGCCAACATCATACTTAACAGACAAAAACTAAAAGCTTTCCCCCTAAGATCAGGAACAAGACAAGGCTGTCCAATTTCTCCACTTCTATTCAACATCATCTTGGAAGTTCTAGCCATAGCCATCAGAGAAGAAAAAGGAATCAAAGGTATCCAAATTGGAAAGGAGGAAGTCAAACTGTCATTATTTGCAGATGATATGATACTGTACATACAAAACCCGATTGGCTCCACCAAAAACTTACTCGACCTAATAAGCAAATTTAGCAAAATAGCTGGGTATAAAGTCAATATCCAGAAATCAAAAGCATTTTCGTATACCAATAATGAAACAACAGAAAAAGAAACGAAAAAACAAATCCCATTTACCATAGCAGCAAGAAAAATAAAGTACCTAGGAATAAATGTAACCAAGGAGGTAAAAGATCTGTACTCAGAAAACATTGAAGAAAGAAATGAAGGAAGATACAAATAAATGGAAGCATATACCATGTTCATGGATGGGAAGAATTAACATCATTAAAATGCCCATACTACCCAAAGCAATCTACATATTCAATGCAATCCCAATTAAAATTCCAATGACAGACTTTACAGAAACGGAAAAAATACTTCAAAAATTTATATGGAGCCAAAAACTCCCATTAATAGCCATTGCAATCTCGAGAAAGAAGAACAAGGTAGGAGGAATCACAATCCGGACTTCAAATAGTATTACAAGGCTACTGTAATCAAAACAGTGTGGTACTGGCAAAAGAATAGACATATAGATCAATGGAACAGAACAGAGAGCCCAGAAATAAACCCAGGACTCTATGGTCAACTAATATTCGACAAAGGGAGAAGGAACATAAAATGGAGTAAAAAGTCTCTTCAACAAGTGGTGTTGGGAGAAGTGGACAGCAACATGCAAAAAGATAAAACTAGACCACCAACTGACACCATACATCAGAATAAACTCAAGACGGATAAAGGATTTAAACATAAGCAGTGCCACCATAAAGGTCCTGGAGAAAAATATAGGCAGTAAACTTTTGGATATCCTACGCTGAAATATGTTTACTGATACTTCACCAAGGGCAAAGGAAATAATAGAACAAATCAACAAATGAGATTATATCAAATTGAAAAGTTTCTGTTCAGCTAAAGAAAACACCAGCAAAATTCAAAGGGAACCAATTGTATGGGAAAACATAATTGCCAATCATACCTCAGACAAGGGTTTGATCTCCAAAATAGATAAAGAACTAATGAGACTGAACATCAGGGTGACAGAAAGCCCAATTAAAAAATGGGCAAAAGACACAAACAGACAACTCACTGAGGAAGACATACAAAGGGCCCAAAGGCCTATGAAAGAATGCTCAACATCACTAGCCATCAGAGAGATGCAAATTAAAACCACAATAAGATACCACTTCACACCTGTCAGAATGGCAATCATCAACAAATCAACAAACAACAAGTGTTGGTGAGGAACCCTGGTGCACTGTTGGTGGGAATGCAGGCTGGTGCAGCCACTATGGAAAACAGTATGGAGTTTCCTCAAAAAACTAAAAATGGAACTGCCTTTTGATCCAGCGATTCCACTACTGGGACTATACCCAAAGAGGCCTGAAACACCAATTCATAAGAACCTATGTACACCTATGTTCATAGCGGCACTATTTACAATACCCAAGTGCTGGAAACAGCCTAAGTGCCCATCAGTGGATAACTGGATCAAAAAACTTTGGTACATTTACACAATGGAATACCACACAGCAGAAAGAAAGAAGGAACTCCTAACCTTTGCAACAACATGGATGGAACTGGAAAGTATTATGCTTAGTGAAATAAGCCAGTCAGTGAAGGACAAATACCATACAATCTCATCCATTATAGGACAACAATGGACAAAACAAACAACAAGGAAAACAGAACCAGATATATAAATACAGTGAATAAACCTTCAGTGGGCAGGGGGAAGGAGGAAGGGGGTGGGGGGAGGGGGGAGGAAGAGGCAAAGAAGGGAAGCAGTTTAGTCAAGAACCTAGTATGGAAGAACCATCGACATGGACAAGTGGGATTGACTTTGAGGGGGAGTGGTTGGGTGGGGAAGGGGACAGAGGAGAGTAAAAGGGGATGAATGTAATATAACAATAAAATTAAATTTTTAAAAAATGGGACTATTCTACAACATGGAGATGACATTCTAATTGCCAGCTCTGATAAAGAAACTTGAAGACAACCACTATCTGACCCTACAGCATCTAGCAGAAAGGGGATAGAAAGTATTCTAGAAAAAGGCCAAATTTCCAAACCACAAATTAAGTAACTGGATTTTCTTATCTCTCAAAGACTCTTACCAGCAGTGTGAAAGGCAGTAACAGCCAGTCTAGCTAGCTTTACTATAGAATTGGAAGTGATTGAGGTTTTATTAAAATGACAGGACTTTGTAGGGTCTGGATACCTAATTTTGGTCTTACAACCAAGACTCTCTATAATAAGTGGAAAGGAGAAGAGAATATCCCCTTGGAATAGGACAAAAAGCACTAAAATGCTTCTGAAAACTACAGATAAAACAATAGGAAGCTCCTGCTTTGTGCTTGCCTGATTTGGAAAAGCCTTCTGAATTTTCTGTGCAGGAGACAAGGAATTATGGCACAGAGGTGGTGACCCTGCCTGAGGGGAATGGCTACAATGTACAAGTTAATGTTAGAAGGAGAAAAGTTCACAATGGGACAGCTCCAACTACATGGACTCACACCAGGTAGTCACAGTCCTTGAAACCAAGGGAAATAGGAGGCCAGTTGTTGGATAATCCTAGCATGACTATAAAAAGCTGTCACACCCTCAATTTTGCTACTTTACTGCCAACCTCCTGCAAAGCCCCAGATCTTAACTGTGCTGAAATTACTGAACAGTGTATTCTAGTGGAAATGACCTTAAAAATGGGGCATTTGTCAACTCAGAAGCAATATGGTTTATGGATGGGCATAGCTTTTATAACCAGAAGAGTCAGAAGGGCAGCACATGCAGTGGGATCCTTGTCCAACACCACTGAAGCAAGGGCTCTTCCCCCTGGGACTTCAGCTCAAAAAGCTGAGCTCAGTGCATTGACCCAGAGCCCTGAATGAGGAGAAAGCAAACCCCTCACTCATAAGAACGTGTACTCTATACTCCACGCCCACAGGGCTACCTGAAAGGACCAAGAATTGCTGATGGCTGGATGCAAAGAGATAAATTAGGATCCTAATTCTAAGACACTACAAGCCATTACAAAAGCTAAAAACTTGCAGTTGACCGCCACAGGGGCCATCAGAGAGAAGACCTGGGGCTGGTAAAAGGGAATAGCCCTACAGATGCCAGAGAGAAAAGAATGGCTCCAAACAAAACAGTAATGCAGCTGTTGCTCTTTCCCTGCTTGACTCTGATCACTGCATTCCTGTGTGTACTGGAAATGACCTAAAAATTGCTCAGGAATGGAGCTTTAAGGAGGCTCCTATGTCTAAGTGGTGGCTGATAAAGGAACACTAAAAGATACTTGTTCCTCAAGAGCTAGCTAGGAAAAGAGTAAATGAAGCCCATGATTCCACATATTATGGGGAGGAATGGTTACTTTGGGTGACAGTGACCCAGAGCATGAAAAGAATCATTAATGTGTATGGCTAGCTGTGATGATGCACAAAGAGAATGATGACGCCAGGCCTCTGGTACCACCTTTAAGTCAAACCATCCAGGCCCAGGAATGTTGCTTGGAAAAGAGTGGCAGGTGGACTTTACAGTCCCTGCTCCCTGAGGATTCAAATACTTATTAGTGTTAGTAAGCACATTTACTGGATTGGTTGAAGAGTTTCCGTGACAAACTGAAAGATGCAATGATACCGTACAAGTCTGCTTAAGGAAATAATAGTTTTGGATTCCCCAGGACCTTTCAGAGTGACAGGGGTCCAGCCTTCACAGTGCTGCAACAAAAGGAGAAGTATAGGCTTTCCAAATCAGGTGGGTCTAAACCTTCTCTTTTTTTTTTTATGGTGTAAGTTGGTGGTCTAGTTTTATCTTTTTGCATGTTGCTGTCCAGTTCTCCCAACACCATTTGTTGAAGAGACTGTTTTTACTCCATTGGATGTTCCTTCCCCCTTTGTCAAATATTAGTTGACCATAAACCTTCTTTATGGAGACCACAATCTTCAGGTAACGTAGAATGTAACCAAACACTGAGAAAGATCCTAGCCAAGCTGTGCCAAGAAACTCATGAGACCCAGCTTACATGATTACCAATTGCCCTAACTCAGCTCAGGGTAGCACCCAGAGGAGTACCTAAATTCAGTACTTTTTAACTTATGTACGGTATGTAGACCCTTCTTGGTCTCCTCTTAAATTTTAGGATGCCCAGGCCCATTTATAGAACAGGTCATTAAACATATTCTCCAACTGGAAAAGGGAAGTGAAAACTTAAAAGAATACACTAACCTGGTTTTACCCATACCAACAAATACTAAGCTATTCCCTTGATCCAGGGACCTGAGTATGTGAGTATATAAAAACCTGGAAATCAGGATCTCTGCAAGGTCAACTAAACCCAATGAGGACAGGTCCTCTTTTTTGTGTTAATAACAACTCATTCCTCTCTGAAACTACAAGATATAACTTGTTGGATACATCACGCACAACGGAAGCCAGCTCTACCACTCAGTAAGAACAAGGAACAAGATCTATGGTTCTCCGAATCAACAAATGGGACTATATCAAATTGAAAAGTTTCTGTTCAGCTAAAGAAAATATCAGCAAAATTCAAAATGAACCAACTGTATGGGAAAACATAATTGCTAATGATACCTCAGACAAGGGTCTGATCTCCAAAATATATAAAGAACTAATGAGACTCAACACCAGGGAGACAGACAGCCCAATTAAAAAATGGGCAAAGGAACTGAACAGACAACTCACTGAGGAAGATATACAAAGGGCCCAGAGGCATATGAAAGAATGCTCAACATCGCTAGTCATCAGAGAGATGCAAATTAAAACTGCATTAAGATACCACCTCACACCTGTCAGAATGGCAATCATCAGCAAATC